>SZWC01005482.1:63661-100679 GCA_023375785.1 Penium margaritaceum
TGGTCAAAGGTAGTACATATGCCTACTTTGGTCGGTCATTGTGCATTGTAGCCACACCGTGCTTATACTGATTGAAGGTCGCTGTACTTGCTAGTTGAGAACTGATATTCACAGACCATTGTTTCCCTCTCTGACCTTTTGTGACTCGTGTTATGGTTGGTGAATGTTGACCACTTTAATTGAAATTCTTTCATCCTGGTCAGTGACATATGCCTATTTTGGTTGTTTGGTGTGCACAGTAGCCACACCGTGCCACTGCGTATTGATGTTCTTTGTCCTTTCTAGTGAATACATAGGGTTACCAAACCATTGTCTCTCCCTCTGGCCATTTGTGACTTGTGTTATGAGTTATCAATGTTGGCCATACGTAGTGGACATATTCGGTCATAGTCAGTGACGTGTGCATCCTTTGGCTGGTCATTGTGCATGCTAGCCACACCATGCCACTAGTTTGGTTGGTCATCGTGCATTGTATCCACACTGTGCCACAAGATTTTGAAGCTCCTTATCTTTCCTATTTGATACTTGGTGTTCCTAAACCATTGTTTCCCCCTCCGACCATTTGTGTCTTGTATTATGTGTTTTCAATGTTGACCAGACACGGTGGATTTCTTTGGTCAAAGGCAGTACATATGCCTACTTTGGTTGGTCATTATGCATGGTAGCAACACCGTGCTACTACTGACTGAAGGTCGTTGTACTTGCTAGTTGAGGACTGATATTCCCATAGCATTGTTTTATCCCCTGACCGTTTGTGACTCGTGTTATGGTTGGTCAACGTTGACCACCCATATTGACATTCTCTGGTCATGGTCAGTGACATTTGCCTAGTTTGGTTGTTTGGTGTGCATATTAGCCACACCGTGCCACTGCGTATTGAAGTTCTTTGTCCTTTCCAGTCAATACATAGGGCTTCCAAACCATTGTCTCTCACACTGACCATTTGTGACTCGTGTTCTGAGTTTTCAATGTTGACCACACATATGGACTTCTGCGGTCATAGTCACTGACATATGCATCCTTTGGTTGGTCACTGTGCACGCTAGCCACACCGTGCCACTACTTGTTGGAAATCCTTCTACTTGCTAGTTGATAACTAGTGTTCCCAATCCATGGTTTCCCCCACTGACCATTTGTAACTCGTGTTATGACTTTTCAACGTTGACCACACACTGTGAAATCTGTTTGGTCACGGTTAGTGACATATGCCTACTTTGGTTGGTCCATGTACATGGTTACCACACCGTGTCACTACGCATCAAAGGTTTTTGTGCCTATACTTGATAGCTAGTGTCCCCAAACCGTTGTTAGTCCCTCTCAATGTCTGAGACTCGTGTTGTGAGCTGTCAACATTGACCACATGAAGTGAAACTCTTTGGTCATGGTCAGTGACATATGCATACTTTGGTTGGTCACTGGGCATTGTAGCCACACTGTGCCACTACATATTGAAGGTATTTGTACTTGCTAGTCGATAACTAGCATGTAGAAACCATTATCTTCCACTCTGACCAGTTTTGACTCGTGTTATGAGCTGTCAAAGTTTACCACACATGGTGACATGCTTTGGTCATGGTCAGTGACATATGCATACCTTGGTTGGTCATCGTGCATTGTATCCACACCGGGCCACAACGTATTGAAGGTCATTGTGTTTGCTAGTCAATACCTGGTGTTCCCAAATAATTTTTCCCCCTCTGACTATTTGTGACTCGTTCTATGAGTTGTCAACGTTGACCACACACAGCGGATTTCTTTGGTCAAAGGCAGTACATATGCCTACTTTGGTCGGTCATTGTGCATGGTAGCCACACCGTGCTACTACTGAGTGAAGGTCATTGTACTTGCTAGTTGATAACTGATATTCCTGGACCATTGTTTCCCCCTCTGACCGTTTGTGACTCGTGTTATGGTTGGTGAACGTTGACCACCCATATTGAAATTCTTTGGTCATGGTCAGTGACATATGCCTACTTTGGTCGGTCATTGTGCATGGTAGCCACACCGTGCTACTACTGAGTGAATGTCATTGTACTTGCTAGTTGATAACTGATATTCCTGGACCATTGTTTCCCCCTCTGACCGTTTGTGACTCGTGTTATGGTTGGTGAACGTTGACCACCCATATTGAAATTCTTTGGTCATGGTCAGTGACATATGCCTAGTTTGGTTGTTTGGTGTGCATAGTAGCCACACCATGCCACTGCGTTTTGAAATCATTTGTCCATTTTAGTCCATGCATATGGTTTCCAACCCATTGTCTCTCCCTCTGACCATTTGTGAATCGTGTTATGAGTTGTCAATGTTGACAACGCATACGGGATTTCTTCGGTCATATTCAGTGACGTATTCATCCTTTGGTTGGTCACTGTGCACGCTAGCCAAACCGTGCAACTACTTGTTGAATTTCTTCGTACTTGCTAGTTGACAAATAGTGTTCCCAACTTTTTGTTTCCCCCTCTGACCATTTGTGAATCGTGTTATGAGTTTTCAATATTGACCACACACTGTGAAATTTGTTTGGTCATGGTTAGTGACATATGCCTACTTTGGTTTGTCACTGTACATGGTTACCACGCCAAATCACGACATATTAAAGGTGTTTGTGCTTTCTAGTTAATAGCTAGTGTCCGAAACCATTGGTACCCCCCTTTGACTATCTGTGACTTGTGTTGTGAGTTGTCAACGCTGCCCACATGAAGTGAAACTTGTTGGTCATGGCCAGTGACATATGCATACTTTGGTTCCTCATTGTGCATGGTAGCCACGCTGTGCGACTACATATTGAAGTTATTTGTACTTGCTTCTCAATAACTAGTATTCACAAACCATTGTCTTCCACTCTGACCATTTGTGACTCGTGTTATGAGCTGTCAAAGTTTACCACACTTAGTGACATCATTTGGTCATGGAAATGGACAGATGTCTCCTTTGGTTGGTCATCGTGCATGGTATCCACACAGTGCCACAACTTGTTGAAGATCCTTGTGTTTGCTAGTTGATACCTGATGTTCCCAGACCATTGTTTCCCCCTCTGACCATTTATGATTCGTATTATGAGTTGTCAACACTGTCCACACACAACAGATTTCTTTGATCAAAGACAGTACATCTGCATACTTTGGTCGGTCATTGTGCATGGTAGCCACACCGTGCTTATACTGATTGAAGGTCACTGTACTTGCTAGTTGGAAACTGATATTCGCAAACCATTGTTTCCCCCTCTGACCGTTTGTGACTCGTGTTATGGTTGGTGAATGTTGACCACCCATATTGAAATTATGTGGTCATTGTCAGTGACATATGCCTACTGTAGTTGTTTGATGTGCATAGTAGCCACACTGTGCCATTACGTATTGAAGTTCTTTGTCCATTCTAGAAGATACATAGGGTTCCCAAAACACAGTCTCTCCCTCTGACCATTTGTGACTCGTGTTATGAGTTGTCAATGTGGACCACACATAGTGGATTTCTTCGGTCATAGTGAGTGACATATGCATCCTTTGGTTGGTCACTGAGCATGCTAGCCACACCGTGCCACTACTTGTTGACAATCTTTCTACCCGCTAGTTGATAACTAGTGTTCCCAACCCATGATTTCCCCCACTGACCATTTGTGACTTGTGTTGTGAGTTTTCAACGTTGACCACACTGTATGAAATCGGTTTGGTCATGGTTAGTGACATATGCCTACTTTTGTTTGTCACTGTACATGGTTACCACGCCCTGTCACTACGTGTTGAAGGTCTTTGTGCTTTCTTGATGATAGCTAGTGTTCCCAAACAATTGTTACCCCCTTTGAATATCTGTGACTCGTGTTGTGAGTTGTCAACATTGACCACATGAAGTGAAATTCTTTGTGTATTGTCAGTAACATATGCGTACTTTGGTTGGTCACTGTGCATTGTAGCCACAATGTGCCAGTACATATTGAATGTATTTGTACTTGCTAGTTGATAACTAGTATTCACAAACCATTATCTTCCACCCTGACCATTTGTGACTCGTGTTATGAGTTGTCAAAGTTTACCACACATGGTGACATTCTTTGGTCATGGTCAGTGACATATGCTTACCTTGGTTGGTCATCGTTCATGGTATCCACACATGCCACAACGTATTGTAGCTCCTTGTGCTTGCTATTTGATACTTGGTGTTCCAAAACCATTGTTTCCCCATCTGACCATTTGTGACTCGTATAATGAGTTGTCGACGTTGACCGGACAAAGCGGATTTCTTTTGTCAGAGGCAGTACATTTGCCTACTTTGGTCGGTCATTGTACATGGTAGCCACACCGTGCTTATACTGATTGAAGGTCGCTGTACTTGCTAGTTGAGAACTGATATTCACAGACCACTGTTTCCCCCTCTGACCGTTTGTGACTCCTGTTATGGTTGGTGAGTACTGACCAACCATGTTAAAATTCCTTCATCATGGTCAGTGACATATGCCTAGTTTTGGTTGTTTGGTGTGGATAGTAGCCACACCATGCCACTACGTATTAAAGTTCTTTGTCCTTTCTAGTCAATACATAGGGTTCCCAAACCAATGTCTCTCCTTCTGACCAATTGTGACTCGTGTTATGAGTTGTCAATGTTGACCATACATAGTGGACTTCTTCGGTCATAGTCAGTGACGTGTGCACGCTAGCCACACCGTGCCACTACTTGTTGAAAATCTTCCTACTTCCTAGTTGATAACTAGTGTTCCCAACCCACGGTTTCCCCCACTGACCATTTGTGACTTGTGTTATGAGTTCTCAACGTTGATCACACACTGTGACATCCGTTTGGTCATGGCTTGTGACATTTGCCTACTTTGGTTTGTCACTGTACATGGTTACCACGCCGTGCCACAACGTATTGAAGGTCATTGTGCTTTCTAGTTGATACCTGGTGTTCCCAAACAATTGTTTCCCCCTCTGACTATTTGTGACTTGTGTTATGAGTTGTCAACGTAGACCACACACTACGGAAGTCATTGGTCAAAGGCAGTACATATGCCTACCTTGGTCGGTCATTGTGCATGGTAGCCACACCGTGCTACTACTGATTGAAGGGCGTTGTACTTGCTAGTTGAGAACTGATATTCCCAGACCATTGTTTCCCCCTATGACCATTTGTGACTCGTGTTATGGTTGGTGAACGTTGACCACCCATGTTGACATTCTTTGGTCATGGTCAGTGAGATATGCCTAGTTCGGTTGTCTGGTGTGCATAGTAGCCACACCGTGCCACTACGTATTGAAGTTATTTGTCCTTTCTAGTCCACGCATAGGGTTCTCAAACCATTGTCTCTCCCTCTGACCATTTGTGACTCGTGTTATGAGTTGTCAAGGTTGACCACACATAGTGGACATCTTCGGTCATAGTCTTTGAGGTATTCATCCTTTGGTTGGTCAGTGTGCACACTAGCCACATTCGTTTGGTCATGGTTAGTGACATATGCCTACTTTGGTTTGTCACTATACATGGTTACCACGCTCTGTCACTACA
The DNA here is from genome assembly GCA_023375785.1 of Penium margaritaceum. Taxonomy (NCBI): domain Eukaryota; kingdom Viridiplantae; phylum Streptophyta; class Zygnematophyceae; order Desmidiales; family Peniaceae; genus Penium; species Penium margaritaceum. Next base: position 69,158 of record SZWC01005482.1, read on the forward strand.
TATTAAAGGTATTTGTGCTTTCTAGTTAATAGCTAGTGTTCCCAAACCATTGTTACCCCCCTTTGACTATTTGTGAATTGTGTTGTGAGTTGTCAACGCGTACCACATGAAGTGAAATTCGTTGGTCATGGTCATTGACATATGCATACTTTGGTTGGTCAATGTGCATGGAAGCCACGCTGTGTCACTACATATTGAAGGTATTTGTACTTGCTTCTCGATACCTGGTATTCACGAACCATTGTCTTCCACTCTGACCATTTGTAACTTGTGTTATGATCTGTCAAGTTTACCACACTTAGTGACATTACTTGGTCATGGTCAGTGACATATGCCTACCTTGGTTAGTCATCGTGCATGGTATCCAAACCGTGCCACAACTTGTTGAAGGTCCTTGTGCTTGCTAGTTGATACCTGATGTTTCCAGACCATTGTTTGCGCCTCTAACCATTTGTGACTCGTATTATGAGTTGTCATCGCTGTCCACACACAGCGGATTTGTTTGGTCAAAGGCAGTACATATGCCTACTTTAGTCGGTCATTGTGCATGGTAGCCACATCGTGCTCATACTGATTGAAGGTGGCTGTACTTGCTAGTTGAGAACTGATATTCCCAGACCATTGTTTCCCCCTCTGACCGTTTGTGACTCGTGTGATGAGTTTTCAACGTTGACCACACACTTTGAAATTTGTTTGGTCATGGTTAGTGACATATGCCTACTTTAGTTTGTCACTGTACATGGTTACCATGCCGTGTCACTACGTATTGAAGGTATTCGTGCTTTCTAGTCAATAGCTAGTGTTCCAAAACCAATGCTACCCCCCTTTGACTATCTGTGACTCGTGTTGTGAGTGTTCAACGCTGACCACATGAAGTGAAATTCGTTGGTCATGGTGAGTGACATTTGCATACTTTGGTTGGTCACCATGCATGGTAGCCACGCTGTGCCACTACATCTTGAAGCTATTTGTACTTGCTACTCGATGACTAGTATTCACAAACCATTGTCTTCCACTCTGACCATTTGTGACTCGTCTTATGAGTTGTCAAAGTTTACCACACTTAGTGAGATTATTTGGTCATGGTCAGTGACATATGCCTACTTTTGTTGGTCATTGTGCATGGTACCCACACCGTGCCACAAGGTATTGAAGGTCCTTGTGCTTGCTAGTTGACACATCGTGTTCCCAAACCATTTTCTCCCCCTGTGACCATTTGTGACTCGTATTATGAGTTGTCAAAGCTGACCATACACAGCAGATTTCTTTGGTCAAAGGGAGTACATATGCCTACTTTGGTCGGTCATTGTGCATGGTAGCCATCCCGTGCTTGTATTGATTGAAGGTTGCTGTACTTGCTAGTTGAGAACTGATATTCACAGACCATTGTTTCCCTCTCTGACCTTTTGTGACTCATGTTATGGTTGGTGAATGGTGACCATTTCTATTGAAATTCTTTCATCATGGTCAGTTACATATGCCTAGTTTGGTTGTTTGAAGCTCTCTGTCCTTTCTAGTTGATACATAGGGTTCCCAAACCATTGTCTCTCCCGCTGACCATTTGTGACTCGTGTTATAAGTTTTCCATGTTGACCATACATAGTGGACATCTTCGGTCCTATTTAGTGATGTGTGCATTCTTTGGTTGGTCACTGTGCACGCTAGCCACACTGTGCCACTACTTATTGAAAATCGTTTTACTTGCTAGTTGATAACTTGTGTTCCCGAGCCATGGTTTCCCCCACTGACCATTTGTGACTCGTGTTATGAGTTTTCAACGTTGACCATACATTGTAACATCCCTTTGGTCATGGTTTGTGACATATGCCTACTTTGGGTTGTCACTGTACATGGTTACCACGCCGTGTCATTGCATATTGAAGGTATTTTTGCTTTCTTGTTTACAGCTAGTGTTCCCAAACCATTGTGAGACCCCTCTGACTATCTGTGACTCGTGTTGTGAGTTGTAAATGTTGACCACATGAAGTGAAATTCTTTGTTCATGGTCACTGAAATATGTATACTTTGGTTGGTCATTATGCATTCTAGCCACACTGTGCCACTACATATTGAAGGTATTTATACTTGCTAGTTGATGCTTGGTGTTCCCAAACCATTGTTTCCCCCTCTGACCATTTGTGACTTGTATTATGAGTTGTCAACGTTGACTAGACACGGTGGATTTCTTTGGTCAAAGGTAGTACATATGCCTACTTTGGTCGGTCACTGTGAATCGTAGCCACACCGTGCTACTACTGACTGAAGGTCGTTGTACTTGTTTGTTGAGAACTGATATTCCCATAGCATTGTTTCCTCGCCTGACCGTCTGTGACTCGTGTTATGGTTGGTCAACGTTGACCATCCATATTGAAATTCTCTGGTCATGGTCAGTGACATATGCCTAGTTTGGTTGTTTGGTGTGCATATTAGCCACGCCGTGCCACTATGTATTGAAGTTCTTGGTCCTTTCTAGTCGATACATAAGGTTCCCAAACCATTGTCTCTCCCTCTGACCATTTGTGACTCGTGTTCTGAGTTGTCAATGTTGACCACACATAGCGGACTTCTTCGGTCATAGTCAGTGACAAATGCATCCTTTGGTTGGTCACTGTGCACGCTAGCCACACTGTGCCACTACTTGTTAAAAAGCATTCTACTTGCTAGTTGATAATTAGTGTTCCCAACCCATGGTTTCCCCCATTGACCATATGTGACTCGTGTTATGAGTTTCAACGTTGACCACACACTGTGAAATCCGTTTGGTCATGGTTAGTGATATACGCCTACTTTGGTTTGTCCTTGTACACGGTTACCACGCGGTGTCACTACATATTGAAGGTAGTTGTGCTTTCCAGTTAATAGCTAGTGTTCCCAAGACATTGTTACCCCCCTTTGACTATCTTTGACTCGTGTTGTGAGTTGTCAACACTGACCACCTGAAGTGAAATTCATTGGTCATGGTTTGTGACACATGCATACTTTGGTTGGTCACAGTAAACTGTAGCCACACTGTGCCACTACATATTGAAGGTATTTGTACTTGCTAGTCGATAACTGTTATTCACAAACCATTATCTTCCACCCTGATCATTTAAGACCCGTGTTACGTGTTGTCAAAGTTTACCACACATGGTGACATTCTTTGGTCACGGTCAGTGACATATGCATACCTTGGTTGGTCATCGTGCATGGTATCCACACCGTGCCACAATATTTTGAAGCTCTTTGTATTCTCTATTTGATCCTTGGTATTCCCAAACCATTTTTTTCCCCTTTGACCATTTGTGACTTGTATTATGAGTTGTCAACGTTGACCATACACAACGGATTTCTTTGGTCAAAGGCAGTACATGTGCCTACTTTGGCCGGTCATTGTGCATGGTAGCCACACCGATCTACTACTGACTGAAGGTTGTTGTACTTGCTAGTTGAGAACTGATATTCCCATAGCATTGTTTCCTCCCCTGACCGTTTGTGACTCGTGTTATGGTTGGTCAATGTTGACCACACATATTGAAATTCTCTGGTCATGGTCAGTGACATATGCCTAGTTTGGTTGTTTGGTGTGCATATAAGCCACACCGTGCCACTACATATTGAAGTTCTTTGTCCTTTCTAGTGGAGACAATTGGTTCCCAAACCATTGTCCCTCACTCTGACCATTTGTCACTTGTGTTCTGAGTTGTCAATGTTGACCACACATAATGGATTTCTCCGATCATAGTCAGTGACATATGCATCCTTTGGTTGGTCACTGTGCACGCTAGCCACACCGTGCCACTACTTGTTGAAAAGCTTTCTACTTACAAGCTGATAACCAATGTTCCCAACCCATGGCTTCTCCCACTGACCATTTGTGACTCCTGTTATGAGGTTTCAATGTTGACCACACACTGTGAAGTCCGTTTGGTCATGGTTAGTGACAAACGCCTACTTTGGTTTGTCCCTGTACATGGTTACCACGCGGTGTCACTGTATATTGAAGGTAATTGTGCTTTCTAGTTAATAGCTAGTGTTCCCAAAACATTGTTACTCCCCTTTGACTATCTGTGACTCGTGTTGTGAGTTGTCAACACTGACCATATGAAGTGAAATTCATTGGTCATGGTCAGTGACACATGCATACTTTGGTTGGTCACAGTAAATTGTAGCCAAACTGTGCCACTACATATTGAAGGTATTTGTACTTGCTAGTTGATAACTATTGTTCACAAACCATTGTCTTCCAGCCTAACCATTTAAGACTCGTGTTATGTGTTGTCAAAGTTTACCACACATGGTGACATTCTTTGGTCACGGTCAGTGACATATGCATACCTTGGTTGGTCATCGTGCATGCTATCCAAACCATGCCACAACGTTTTGAAGCTCCTTGTGTTTGCTATTTGAAACTTGGTGTTCCCAAACCATTGTTTCCCCCTCTGACCATTTGTGCCTTGTTTTATGAGGTGTCAATGTTGACCACACACAACGGATTTCTTTAGTCAAAGGCAGTACATATGCCTACTTTGGTCGGTCGTAGTGCATGGTAGCCACACTGAACTACTACTGACTGAAGGTCGTTGTACTTGCTAGTTGAGAACTGATATTCCCATGGCATTGTTTCCTCCCCTGACCGTTTGTGACTCGTGTTATGGTTGGTCAACGTTGACGACCCATATTGAAATTCTCTGGTCATGGTCAGTGACATATGCCTAGTTTGGTTGTTTGGTGTGCATATTAGCCACACCGTGCCACTACGTATCAGAGTTCTTTGTCCTTTATAGTCAATGCATAGGGTTCCCAAACCATTGTCTCTCCCTCTGACCATTTGTGACTCGTGTTATGAGTTGTCAATGTTGACCACACATAGTGGACTTCTTCGGTCATAGTCAGTGACATATGCCTAGTTTGGTTGTTTGGTGTGCATATTAGCCACACCGTGCCACTACGTATCAGAGTTCTTTGTCCTTTATAGTCAATGCATAGGGTTCCCAAACCATTGTCTCTCCCTCTGACCATTTGTGACTCGTGTTATGAGTTGTCAATGTTGACCACACATAGTGGACTTCTTCGGTCATAGTCAGTGACATATGCATCCTTTGGTTGGTCACTGTGCACACTAGCAACACCGTGCCACTACTTGTTTAAAATCTTTCCACTTGCTAGTTGATAACTAGTGTTCCCATCCCATGGTTTCCCCCACTGCCCATTTGTGACATGTGGTATGAGTTTTCAACGTTGACCTCACACTGTGAAATCCGTTTGGTCATGGTTAGTGACATATGCCTACTTTGCTTTGTCCCTGTACATGGTTACCACGGCGTGTCACTACGTATCGAAGGTCTTTGTGCTTTCTAGCTGATAGCTAGTGTTCCCAAACCGTTGTTAGCCCTTCTGAATATCTGTGAATCGTGTTGTGAGTTGTCAACATTGACCACATGAAGTGAAATTCTTTGTTCATGGTATGTGACATATGTGTACTTTGGTTGGTCACTGTGCATTGTAGCCACACTGTGCCACTACATATTGAAGGTATTTGTACCTCCTAGTCGATAACTAGTATTTGCAAACCATTGTCTTCCACCCTGACCATTTGTGACTCGTCTAATGAGTTGTCAAAGTTTACCACACATGGTGACATTCTTTGGTCATGGTCAGTGACATATGCATACCTTGGTTGGTCATCGTGCATGGTATGCACACCTTACCACAACGTACTGTAGCTCCTTGTGCTTGCTATTTGATACTTGGTGTTCCCAAACCATTGTTTTCCCCTCTGACCATTTGTGACTCGTATTATGAGCTGTCGGCGTTGACCAGACACCGCGGATTTCTTTCGTCAAAGGCAGTACATATGCTTTCTTTGGTCGGTCATTGTGCATGGTAGCCACACCGTGCTACTACGGACTGAAGGTCGTTGTACTTGCTATTTGAGAACTGATATCTCCAAATCATTGTTTCCTCCCCTGACCGTTTTTTACTCGTGTTATGGTTGGTCAACGTTGACCACCCATATTGACATTCTCTAGTCATGGTCAGTGACATATGCCTAGTTTGGATGTTTGGTGTGCATATTAACCACACCGTGCCACTACATATTGAAGTTAATTGTCCTTTCTAGTACATGAATAGGGTTCCAAAACCATTGTCTCTCCCTTTGACCATTTGTGACACGGGTTATGAGTTGTTAATGTTGACCACACATAGTGCACTTCTTCAGTCATAGTCAGTGACGTATTCATCCTTTGGTTGGTCACTGTGCACACTAGCCACACCGTGCCATTACTTGTTGAAGTTCTTCGTACTTGCTAGTTGATAACTAGTGTTCCTAATCCATTGTTTCCCCCTCTGACCATTTGTGACTCGTGTGATGAGATTTGAATGTTGACCACACACCGCAAAATTTGTTTGGTCATGGTTAGTGACATATGCCTACTTTGGTTTGTCACTGTACATGGTGACCACGTCGTCTCACTACTTATTGAAGGTATTTGTGCTTTCTAGTCAATAGCTATTGTTCCCAAACCAATGTTATGTTGAAAATTTACCCCTCCGCATGCCCAAGTGCGGCACCGGGAGGCGCTGACGAGCCGAAAGAAAATAGAAACTTCGCTCCGGTGGATCTGGCAACTCGCCATTTGCTCGGATTGTAAAATGGAGGATTGCCGCTTAAATTTGACGAGTCATTGAATCCGATGGAAGTTGTTTCACTGGAATCGGACAAGTATCTAGGGAGAGATGGCTTTCCAAAGTTGGGGTATGCGCAGCGGCTCTGGGAGCCGGCTGCGACTCAAAATCCGGTCGATAATTGACCGGACCGAGTAACAAAAAAACCATGTGGAGAAAATGCTCCAATAGGCCTGCCGAGGCGTCCGGTGGATGATCCGCCTGATCAGGTGGATCATCCACCGGATCCAGTAGTGCAGGTTGTTACTGAGGGACTTAGCCAAAGATCTGGCTCGGCGTCCAAAACTGAGTAGTACGTTTTGTGACTCGGGAGTTCTCGTCTTCCTTGTCGGCCGTCGTCACCAAAACTCGCGGTGGCGGAAGCGGGAGCCGAGGAAGTGGCGGAAAGGGTGGCGGCAAGAAGGGCGCCAAGAAAGGTGCGTGCCGCAATTGTGGCAAGGAGGGCCATTGGGCCCGTGAGTGCCCGGAGGAGGCAAAGACCGGCGGGAAAAACAGCAAGGGCAGGTCGCTCCTCAACGGCAACAAGAACCGCTTCCTCAAGAAGGCCAACAGGCGGTGCCTGGATTCCGGGGCCGAGGAGCACACCCAAGTCAAGAAGGTGGGGTTCGTCACCTACGAGAAGTCCTCCAAGTCAATGGTGGTCGCGAACGACAAAGTCGAGCCGGCGGCCGGCCAAGGCGACGTGGANTGCGGCAAGGAGGGCCATTGGGCCCGTGAGTGCCCGGAGGAGGCGAAGACCGGCGGCAAAAACAGCAAGGGCAGGTCGCTCCTCAACGGCAACAAGAACCGCTTCCTCAAGAAGGCCAACAGGCGGTGCCTGGATTCCGGGGCCGAGGAGCACACCCAAGTCAAGAAGGTGGGGTTCGTCACCTACGAGAAGTCCTCCAAGTCAATGGTGGTCGCAAACGACAAAGTCGAGCCGGCGGCCGGCCAAGGCGACGTAGAAGTGGAAGTCGTGGTGGACGGTAAGAAGGAGCTGTGCACAATCCGTGATGTGCAGCATGTCCCCAGCTTGGCTGCCATCCTGAGTGTTAGCCACTTGACGGATAAGGGATATGAGGTGCTCTTCCGCAGGAAAGGCGCAGTGGTGCGCATCGACGGCGACGGCGAGGTCGTGCTGGAGGCAAAGCGCGAGGACGGTCTCTACATCATGGAGACCAAGGTGGTCCCCGCGGCATCCAACGCAACAGCTTCGCAGGAGCGCGTCGTCAATATGGCCAAGAGAGGAAGCACTGATTTGGAGCTCTGGCACCGACGGTTGGGGCATTTGGCGTCCACAACCGTTAAGGAGATGGCGAAGCGCGACATGGTGCGTGGCCTCGTCATCGACGGTGCAGACGCGGCAGCAGATGCAGCAGCGTACAAAAAGTGTGAGCCTTGCATTTTGGGCAAGGCGTGGCGCAAGCCGTTCAACGAGAACGCGGCTCGCGCAAAGGACCTGCTGGAGGTTGTGCACAGCGACGTGTGCGGACTGTTCAAAACACCGTCAAATGGCGGCTTCCGATACTTTGTCACCTTCATTGACGACTGTAGCAGGAAGCTCTACGTGTACTTCATGAAGCGGAACGGCAAGGTCCTGGACCGGCTGAAGGAGTACGTCGTAGCGGTGGAGAGGCAGACTGACCGGAAGGTCAGAGCGCTACGCAGCGACAATGGCGGAGAGTACGTGGGCTGTAGCGGGTGGATGAAGCACCAGGGCATCAAGTGGGAACCTTCTACGCCATACTTGCTACATTCCAACGGAGTGGCGGAGCGGGCGAACCAGACGCAGCTCAACATGGTGCGGACCATGCTTGTGGATGCGCGGTTGCCGCAAGGTTTCTGGGCAGAGGCTGTGCGTACAGCAAGCTACACCATCAACCTCACCCCAACAGCGGTACTGAAGGGTAAGGGCAGCTGGAAGACGCCGCAGGAGGTTTGGAGCGAACGCAAGCCAAACGTGGTGCACCTGAAGGTGTTCGGGTGCAAGGCGGACGCGATGGTGCAGGCGGCGCAACGACGCGACAGCAAGCTAGAACCGCGGGCGAAGCCGTGCTTGTTCCTTGGCTACAAGAGCGCGCAAAAGGTGTACCGGCTCTGGGACCCGTGCACTCAAGAGATCATCCGCAGCCGTGACGTTGAGTTTGACGAGCAGCTGAGCTTCAGCAGCTGCAGCAACGACATGAGCGTCGGGAACACTCCAAAACAGGGGGAGTGGTTCCAGCTCCTTGACTACGAGGAGGAGCCGGCGGACGCGGAGGTCGACAATACGGCGTCGGAGCACGGCGATGCATTAGGTGTAGCAGCTGACGCGGAGGACTCTGACAACGATGCAGCTGGGCTGGAGATCCAGCGACATGATCCGTCGAAGGAGGCACCGTGGGTGCCGAAGCGCGCACTCCCGGCAGAGTTTGCGTCGCGCGTCGGAGAAAATTCCTCCGGACGCGCCGCCCATCCGGTTGATGGTTCACTGGAGTGGGAAGAATCCTCGGGAAGCCGTCCGGTTGATGATTCACCGGAGCGGGCTGAGTCGGAAGGATTGCAGCAGAGCGACGAGACGCCGCCAAGAGTGTCGCGCCGAAGCGGGAGGCAGCGAAGAGCGGGGAAGCGTTTCGACGCAGGCACCAATCGATGGATTGGTACGACACAGTTCATGCTGGCTGCATCAACACAGCTGACGACCGTGCAAGAGGCGCTTGCGCGGCCCGAGGGAAAGCAGTGGGACGCTGCCATCAAGTCAGAGTTGGCGTCCATTGCAGAAAACGACACGTGGCAGCTGGTTGACAGGCCGAAACACACCAAGGTCATCGGCTCCAAGTGTGTCTTCAAGACCAAGTTCACAGGGGAAGGTGTGGTTCACAAGTACAAGGCGCGGTTTGTGGCGAAGGGGTACGCTCAGCGTAAGGGCAAGCACTACGATGAGACGTTCGCCCCCGTCGCCAAGTTCACAAGCATCCGGGCGATCCTTGCGGTGGCAGCCGCGAATGACATGGAGCTCCACCAAATGGACGTAAAGACGGCCTTCCTCAATGGCATCATCGACAAGGANACACGTGGCAGCTGGTTGACAGGCCGAAAGACGCCAAGGTCATCGGCTCCAAGTGGGTCTTCAAGACCAAGTTCACAGGGGAAGGTGTGGTTCACAAGTACAAGGCGCGGTTTGTGGCGAAGGGGTACGCTCAGCGTAAGGGCAAGCACTACGATGAGACGTTCGCCCCCGTCGCCAAGTTCACAAGCATCCGGGCGATCCTTGCGGTGGCAGCCGCGAAGGACATGGAGCTCCACCAAATGGACGTAAAGACGGCCTTCCTCAATGGCATCATCGACAAGGAAATGTACATGGAGGTGCCGGAGGGGGTGGAGGCGCCGAAGGGCAAGATTTGCAAGCTGCGGAAGTCCTTGTACGGGCTGAAACAATTGCCCCGATGCTGGTACCAACAGATGGACAGCTTCATGGCACAACTCGGCTTCAAGCACTGTGAGGCGGATCACAGTGTGTACGTGCGGCGCAGCAAGAAGATCCATCAGATTGTTGCACTCTACGTCAACGATCTGATCTTGTGCTCCTCAGACCTGCCGAGCCTACAGCAGCTGAAAGAGCAGCTCAGCAGCAAGTTCCAGATGTCGGACATGGGGGAGCTGGAGTTCTACCTTGGGGTGAGCATAACGCGGAACCGGAGGGCGCACACGCTTGAGCTGGGGCAGGCCAAATACGTGGCTGGGGTGCTGAAGCGGTACGGCATGGAGGACTGCAAACCAGTGTGCAGTCTTGTCTCCACGACCTATGAACTCAGTGCGGCAATGGCACCGCAAACAAAAGAAGAGCGGGAGGATATGACAGGGGTGCCCTACCAATCGGCGGTGGGCAGCCTCATGTACGCCATGGTGGCGACTCGACCAGACCTAGCCTATGCGGTGGGCCAAGTGAGCAGGTACGTGGCCGACCCAGGGCCACTACACTTGTAGGCGGTCAACCGCATCCTCCGCTACCTGCAGGCGACGCGGCACGCGCGCCTGAGGTTCGAGGACAAAGGGCGGGCGGACCCTTTGCGTCTGGTCTGCTACACGGATGCCGACTACGCTGGCGATGTGGACAAGCGGAAGTCCACATCCGGCTACGTGTTCTTCCTCGCTGGTGCAGCGGTCTCGTGGTGCAGCAGGAAGCAGGACTGCGTCGCCACCTCCACATTGGAAGCTGAGTACATCGCGCTGCCCGAGGCGGTCAAGGAGGCGGTATGGCTCCACAGGTTGCTGGGGGAGCTGGGCGTGTCGCAGCTTGAGCCTACGGTGGTGCACGAGGACAACACCGGCTCCATCTCGCTGACCAACAATCCGACGCAGCACAGGATGAAAAAGCACATTGACGTGCGTCATCACTACGCACGGGACATGGTCCAGAAAGGGCAGGTGGTGCTACAGCAATGCAGCACGCACATCATGCTTGCGGATTGCTTGACCAAAGCGCAACCCGCAGACCGGATGAGCATGGCTGGACTTGGGATGACCAGCTATGATGGGCTGGAGGGCGCAGCAGAAGATGAGTGAGAGCAAGCAGGAGCAGCGGGCCGGGAAGGTGCAAGGGGTAGAATGTTGAAAAATTGCCCCTCCGCATGCCCAAGTGCAGCGCTGGGAGGCACTGACGAGCCGCCAGAAAATGGAAACTCCGCTCCGGCGGATCTGGCGACTCGACATTTGCTCGGATCCTAAAATGGAGGATTGCCCCTAAAAGTTGACGAGTCATTGAATCCGATGGAAGTTGTTTCGCCGGAACCGAACAAGTATCAAGGGAGATGTGGCTTTCCAAAGTTGGGGTATGCGCAGCGGCTCTGGGAGCCGGCTGCGACTCGAAATCCGGTCGATAATCGACCGGACCGAGTAACAAGAATACCATGTGGAGAAAATGCTCCGATAGGCCAGCCGAGGCGTCCGGTGGATGATCCGCCTGATCAGGTGGATGATCCACCGGATCCAGTAGTGCAGGTTGTTACTCAGGGACTTGGCGAAAAATCTGGCTCGGCGTCTGAAACTCAGAAGTACGTTTTGTTACTCGGGGACTTGGTCAAAATTCTGACGGCAGGTCCGCGGACAGGTTTTGAACCTCGTCACACCCCATCACCAAACACGACCCAAAAGTGGGTAGGGTGCGTGGAAATAGTGCAGGGGAACCCCACACCATGTGCAATGGGACATGCGCCTTGGGAAAGGCGCTTCGCACGTGAATGAAGGCGCCACGGCGAGTGGCGGCGTCAGGCTTCTGTGGTGGGTGAGACCTGAGCTTCGGCAAGCATAACTTGAGCTACGCTTGGCTGAATCGCACGCGGTTTGGTGCGCTGGAAAGCGCATGACTAGCCCTATAAATGTTGAGATCATGTCCATGTTCACAAACTAACTTAAAACAACGTTATTCCCTTCGCAAACTGACTGTTACTAAATCCCTGCTCACATAGCGTGAGGCGACCAGAAAGCTCACACTCAGTCTCAGATTCGCCCAAAACAGTAGACGTGAACCACTAGAGACGATCAGACAAACGTCAGGACTGCACCACGCGGATCTCATCCTGACATGTTACCCCCCTTTGACTATCTGTGACTCGTGTTGCGAGTTTTCAACGCTGACCACATGAAGTGAAATTTGTTGGTCATGGTCAGTGACATATGCATACTTTGGTTGGTCATTGTGCATGGTAGCCACGCTTTGCCACTAAGTTTTGAAGGTATTTGTACTTGCTACTTGACGACTAGTATTCACGAACCATTGTCTTCCACTCTGACCATTTGTGACTCATGTTATGAGTTGACAAAGTTTACCACACCTAGTTACATTGTTTAGTCATGGTCAGTGACATATGCCAACTTTGGTTGGTCATCGTGCATGGTATCCACACCGTGCCACAAATTATTAAAGGTCCTTGTGCTTGCTAGTTGATACCTGGTGTTCCCAAACAATTGTTTTGCCCTCTGACTATTTGTGACTCGTATTATGAGTTGTCAAAGTTGACCACACACAGCGGATTTCTTTCCTCCAAGGCACTACATATGCCTACTTTGGTCGGTCATTGTGCATGGTAGCCACACCGTGCTACTACTGACTGAAGGTTGTTGTACTTGCTAGTTGAGGACTGATATTCCCATAGCATTAATTCCTCCCCTGACCGTTTGTGACTCGTGTTATGGTTGGTCAATGTTGACCACCCATATTGAAATTCTCTGGTAATGGTCAGTGACATATGCCTAGTCTACTTGTTTGGTGTGCATATTAGCCACACCGTGCCACTCAGTATTGAAGTTCCTTGTCCTTTCTAGCCAATACATAGGGTTCCCAAACAATTGTCTCTCCCTCTGACCATTTGTAACTTGTGTTATGAGTTGTCAATGTTGACCACACTTAGTGGACTTCTTCGGTCATAGTCAGTGACATATGCATCCTTTGGTTGGTCACTGAGCACGCTAGCCACACCGTGCCATTACTTGTTGAAAATCTTTCTACTTGCTAGTTGATAACTAGTGTTCCCAACCCATGGTTTCCCCCACTGACCATTTGTGACTCGTGTTATGAGTTTTCAACGTTGACCGCACACTGTGAAATCCGTTTGGTCATGGTTAGTGACATATGCCTACTTTGCTTTGTCCCTATACCTGGTTACCACTTTGTGTCAGTACGTATCGAAGGTCTTTGCGCTTTCTAGTTGGTAGCTAGTGTTCCCAAACCGTTGTCAGTCCCTCTGAATACCTGTGACTCGTGTTGTGAGTTGTCAACATTGACCACATGAAGTGATATTCTTTGGTCATGGTCAGTGACATATGCATACTTTGGTTGGTCTCTTTGCATTGTAGCCACACTTTCCTACTACATATTGAAGGTATTTGTACTTGCTAGTTGATAACTAGTATTTATAAACCATAATCATCCACTCTGACTATTTGTGACTCGTGTTATGAGCTGTCAAAGTTTACCACACATGGTGACATTCTTTGGTCATGGTCATTGACATATGGATACCTTGGTTGGTCATCGTGCATGGTATCCACACCGTGCCACAACGTATTGAAGGTCATTGTGCTTGCTAGTTGATACCTGGTGTTCCAAAACAATTGTTTCCCCTCCTGACTATTTGTGACTCATATTATGAGTTGTCAACGTTGACCACACACAGCGGATTTCTCTGGTCAAGGGCAGGACATATGCCTACTTTGGTTGGTCATTGTGAATGCTAGCCACACCGTGCTACTACTGATTGAAGGGCGTTGTACTTGCTAGTTGAGAATTGATATTCCCGGATCATTGTTTCCCCCTCTTACCGTTTGTGACTCGTGTTACGGTTGGTGAACGTTGACCACCCACGTTGAAATTCTTTGCTCATGGTCAGTGACATATGCCTAGTTTGGTTGTTTGGTGTGCATAGGAGGCACACCGTGCCACTACGTATTGAGGTTATTTGTCCTTTCTAGTCCATGCATAGGGTTCCTAAACCATTGTTTCTCCCTCTGTCCATTTGTGACTCCTGTTATGAGTTGTCAATGTTGACCACGCATAGTGGATTTCTTCGGTCAGAGTCAGTGACGTATTCATCCTTTGCTTGGTCATTGTGCACCCTAGCCAAACCATGCCACTACTTGTTGAAGTTCTTCGTTATTGCTAGTTGACAACTAGTGTTGCCAACCCATTGTTTCCCCCTCTGACCATTTGTGACTCGTGTTATGAGTTTTCAAGATTGACCACACATTGTGAAATTCGTTTGGTCATGGGTAGTGACATATGCCTAACTTGGTTGGTCACTGTACATGGTTACCACGCCGTGGCACTACATATTAATGGTATTTGTGCTTTCTAGTTAATAGCTCATGTTCCCAAACCATTGTTACCCCCCTTTGACTATCTGTGACTCGTGTTCTGAGTTGTGAACGCTAACGACATGAAGTCAAATTTGTTGGTCATGGTCAGTGACATATGCATAGTTGGGTTGGTTACTGTGCATGGTAGCCACGCTCTGCCACTACATATTTAAGGTATTTGTACTTGCTACTTGATAACAAGTATTCATTAACCATTGTCTTCCACTTTGACCATTTGTGACTCGTGTTATGAGCTGTCAAAGTTTACCACACTTAGTGACGTTATTTGGTCATGGTCAGTGACATATGCCTACTTTGGTTGGTCATCGTGCATGGTATCCACACCATGCCACAACTTGTTGAAGGCCCTTGTGCTTGCTAGTTCATACCTCATGTTACCAGACCATTGTTTCCCCCTCTGACGATTTGTGATTTGTATTATGAGTCGTTAACGCTGTCCACACACAGCAGATTTATTTGCTCAAAGGCAGTACATATGCCTACTTTGGTCCGTCATTGTGCATGGTAGCCACACCGTGCTTATACTGATTGAAGGTCGCTGTACTTGCTAGTTGATAACTGATATTCCCTGACCATTTTTTCCCCCTCTGACCGTTTGTGACTCGTGTTATGGTTGGTGAATGTTCACCACCCATATTGAAATTCTTTGGTCATGGTCAGTGACATATGCCTACTTTGGTTGTTTGGTGCGCATAGTAACCAGACCATGCCACAACGTATTGATTTTCTTTGTCCTTTATAGTCGATTCATAGGGTTCCCAAACCATTGTCACTCCCTCTGACCATTTGTGACTCGTGTTATGAATTGTGAATGTTCACCACACATAGTGGACTTCTTCGGTCATATTTAGTGACATATGCATCCATTGGTTGGTCACAGTGCACGCTAGCCACACCGTGCCATTACTCGTTGAAAAGATTTCTACTTGCTAGTTGATAACTAGTGTTCCCAACCCATGGTTTTCCCCACTGACCTTTTGTGACTCGTGTTATGAGTTTTCAACCTTGACCACACACTCTGAAACCCGTTTGGTCATGGTTAGTGACATATGCCTACTTTTGCTTGACACTGTACATGGTTACCATGCCGTGTCACTACGTATTGAAGGTCTCTGTGCTTTCTTGTTCATAGCTAGTGTTCCCAAACCATTGTTACCCCCTCTGAATATCTGTGACTCGTGTTGTCAGTTGTCCACATTGACCACATGAAGTGAAATTCTTTGTCGAAGGTCAGTGACATATGCGTACTTTGGTTGGTCACTGTAAATCGTAGCCACACTGTGCCACTGCATATTGAAGGTATTTCTATTTGCTAGTGGATAACTAGTATTCACAAACAATTATCTTCCACCCTGACCATTTAAGACTCGTGTTATGAGTTGTCAGAGTTTACCACACATGGTGACATTATTTGGTCATGGTCAGTGACATATGCATACCTTGGTTGGTCATCGTGCATGGTATCCACATCGTGCCACAACGTATTGTAGCTCCTTGTGCTTGCTTTTTGATACTTGGTATTGCCAAACCACTGTTTCCCCCTCTGACCATTTGTGACTCATATTGTGAGTTGTCGACGTTGTCCAGACACAGCGGATTTCTTTCGTCAAAGGCAGTACATATGCCTACTTTGGTTGGTCATTGTGCATGGTAGCCACACCGTGCTTGTACTGATTGAAGGTTGCTATACTTCCTAGTTGAGAACTGATATTCACAGACCATTTTTTCCCCCTCAGACCATTCGTGACTCGTGTTATGGTTGGTGAATGTTGACCACCCATATTGAAATTCTTTCATCATGGTCCGTGACATATGCCTAGTTTGGTTGTTTGGTGTGCATAGTAGCCACACCGTGCCACTACATATTGAAGTTCTTTGTCCTTTCTAGTCGATACATAGGGTTCCCGAACCACTGTCTCTCCCTCTGACCATTTGTGACTCGTGTTATGAAATGTCAATGTTGACCATACATAGTGGACTTCTTCGGTCATAGTCAGTGACGTGTGCATCCTTTGGTTGGTCACTGTGCACGCTAGCCACACCGTGCCACTACTTGTTGAATATATTTCTACTTGCTAGTTGAAAACTAGTGTTTTCATCCCATGGTTTCCCCCACTGACCATTTGTGACTCGTGTTATGAGTTTTCAACGTTGACCATACACTGTGAAATCCGTTTGGTCATGGTTTGTGACATATGCCTACTTTGGTTTGTCACTGTACATGGTTACCACGCCGTGTCATTATGTATCAAATGTCTTTGTGCTTTCTTGTTGACAGCTAGTATTCCCAAACCATTGTGAGCCCCCTCTGACTATATGTGACTCGTGTTGATGTAAATGTTGACCACATGAAGTGAAATTCTTTGTTCATGGTCAGTGACATATGCATACTTTGGTTGGTCACTGTGCATTGTAGCCACACTGTGCCACTACATATTGAAGGTATTTTTGCTTGCTAGTCGATAACCAATATTCGCAAACCATTATCATCCACCCTGACCATTTGTGACTAGTGTTATGAGTCGTCAAATTTTACCACACATAGTGACTTATGTCACTTAGTGACATTATTTGGTCATGGTCAATGACATATGCCTACTTTGGTTGGTCATCGTGCATGGTATCCACACCGTTCCACAATATTTTGAAGCGCCTTGTGCTTGCTATTTGATACTTGGTGTTCCAAAACCATTGTTTCCCCCTCTGACCATTTGTGACTCGTATTATGAGTTATCAACGTTGACCACACACAGCGGTTTCTTTTCGTCAAAAGCAATACATATGCCTTCTTTGGTCGGTCATTGTGCATGGTAGCCACACCGTACTACTAGTAACTGAAGGTCGTTTTACTTGCTAGTTGAGAACTGATATTCCCATAGCATTAATTCCTCCCCTGCCTGTTTGTGACTCGTGTTATGGTTGGTCAATGTTGACCACCCATATCGAAATTCTCTGGTCATGGTCAGTGACATATGCCTAGTTTACTTGTTTGGTCTGCATATTAGCCACACCGTGCCACTCTGTATTGAAGTTCCTTGTCCTTTCCAGTCGATACATAGGGTTCCCAAACAATTGTCTCTCCCTCTGACCATTTGTAACTCGTGTTATGAGTTGTCAATGTTGACCACACTTAGTGGACTTCTTCGGTCATAGTCAGTGACATATGCATCCTTTGGTTGGTCACTGTGCACGCTAGCCACACCGTGCCATTACTTGTTGAAAAGCTTTCTACTTGCTAGTTGATAACTAGTGTTCCCAACCCATGGTTTCGCCCCCTGACCATTTGTGACTCGTGTTATGACTTTTCAACGTTGACCTCACACTGTGAAATCCGTTTGGTCATGGTTAGTGACATATGCCTACTTTGCTTTGTCCCTATACCTGGTTACCACGCTGTGTCAGTACGTATCGAAAGTCTTTGTGATTTCTAGTTGGTAGCTAGTGTTCCCAAACCGTTGTTAGCCCCTCTGAATATCTGTGACTCGTGTTGTGAGTTGTCAACATTGACCACATGAAGTGATATTCTTTGGTCATGGTCAGTGACATAAGCATACTTTGGTTGGTCCCTTTCCATTGTAGCCACACTGTGCCACTACATATTGGAGGTATTTGTACTTGCTAGTCGATAACTAGTATTTAGAAACCATTACCGTCCACCTTGACCATTTGTGACTCGTGTTATGAGCTGTCAAAGTTTACCACACATGGTGAGATTCTTTGGTCATGGTCAGTGACATATGCATACCTTGGTTGGTCATCGTGCATGGGATCCACACCATACCACAATGTATTGAAGGTCACTTTGCTTGCTAGACGATACCTGGTGTTCCCTAACGATTGTTTCCCCCTCTCACTATTTGTGACTTGTATTATGAGTTGTCAACGTTGACCATACACAGCGGATTTCTGTGGTCAAAGGCATTACATATGCCTACTTTGGTCGGTCATTTTGCATGGTAGCCACACCGTGCTACTACATATTGAAGGGCGTTGTACTTGCTAGTTGAAAACTGATATTCCCGGACCAATGTTTCCCCCTCTGACCGTTTGTGACTCGTGTTATGGTTGGTGAACGTTGACCACTCATATTGAAATTCATTGGTCATGGTCAGTGACATATGCCTAGTTTTGTTGTTTGGTGTGCATAGTAGCCACACCATGCCACTGCGTATTGAAAGTATTTTTCCTTTTTAGTCCATGCATAGGGTTCCTAAACCATTGTCTCTTCCTGTGACCATTTGTGACTCGTGTTATGAGTTGTCAATGTCGACCACGCATACTGGATTTATTTGTCATAGTCAGTGACGTATTCATCCTTTGGTTGGTCAGTGTGCACACTAGCCAAACCGTGCCACTACTTGTAGAAGTTCTTCGTACTTGCTAGTTGACAACTAGTGTTCCCAACTCATTGGTTCCGCCTCTGACCATTCGTGACTCGTGCTATAAGTTTTCAAAATTGACCACACACTGTGAAATTCGTTTGGTCGTGGTTAGTGACATGTGCCTACTTTGGTTTGTCACTGTACATGGTTACCACGCCGTGTCACTACATATTTAAGGTATTTGTGCTTTCTAGTTAATAGCTAGTGTTCCCAAACCATTCTTACCCCCCTTTGACTATCTGTGACCCGTGTTGTGAGTTGTCAACGCTAACCACATGAAGTGAAATTTGTTGGTCATGGTCAGTGACATATGCATACTTTGGTTGGTCACTGTGCATGGTAGCCACACTGTGCCACTACATACTGAAGGTATTTGTACTTGCTTCTTGATAACTAGTATTTACGAACCATTGTCTTCCACTCTGACCATTTGTCACTCGTGTTATCGGCTGTCAACGTTTACCACACTTAGCGACATCATGTGGTAATGGTCAGTGACATATGCCTATTTTAATTCATCATCGTGCATGGTACCCACACCGTACCACAATTTGTTGAAGGTCCTTGTGCTGGCTTGTTGATACCTGATGGTCCCAGACCATTGTTTCCCCCTCTGACCATTTGTGATTTGTATTATGAGTTGTCAACGCTGTCCACACACAGCGGATTTATTTGGTCAAAGGCAGTACATATGCCTACTTTCGTCGGTCATTGTGCATGGTAGCCACACCGTGCTTATACTGATCGAAGGTCGCTGTACTTGCTAGTTGAGAACTGATATTCCTAGACCATTGTTTCCCCCTCTGACCGTTTGTGACTCGTGTTATGGTTGGTGAATGTTGACCACCCATATTGATATTCTTTGGTCATGGTCAGTGATATATGCCTACTTTGGTTGTTTGGTGTGCACAGTAGCCACACCGTGCCACTACGTATTGAAGTTCTTTGTTCTTTCTAGTAGATACATACGGTTCCCAAACCATTGTCTCTCCCTCTGACCATTTGTGACTCTTGTTATGAGTTGTCAATGTTGACCACACATAGTGGACTTCTTCGGTCATAGTGAGTGACATATGCATCCTTTGGTTGGTCACTGTGCACGCTAGCCACACCGTACCACTACGTATTGAGAATCTTTCTACCCGCTAGTTGATAACAAGTGTTCCCAGCCCATGGTTTCCCCCACTGACCATTTGTGACTCGTGTTATGAGTTTTCAATGTTGACCACACTGTGTGAAGTCCGTTTGGTCATGGTTAGTGACAAATGCCTACTTTTGTTTGTCACTGTACATGGTTACAACGCCGTGTCACTACGTATTGAAGGTCTTTGTGCTTTCTTGTTGATATCTGTTGTTCCCAAACAGTCGTTACCCCCTCTGAATATCTGTGACTCGTGTTTTGAGTTGTCAACATTAACCACATGAAGGGAATTCCTTGTTCATGGTCAGTAGCATATGCGTGCTTTGGTTGGTCACAGTGGATTGTAGCCACACTGCGCCAGTAGATATTGAAGGTATTTGTACTTGCTACTTGATAACTAGTATTCACAAACCATTGTCTTCCACTCTGACCATTTGTGATCCGTGTTATGAGCTGTCAAAGTTTACCACATTTAGTGACATTATTTGGTCATGGTCAGTGACATATGCCTAATTTGGTTGGTCATCGTGCATGGTATCCACACCGTGCCAAAAGGTATTGAAGCTCCGTGTGCTTGCTAGTTGATACTTGGTGTTCCAAAACCATTGTTTCCCCCTCTGACCATTTGTGACTCATATTAAGAGTTGTCAACGTTAACCACACACGGTGGATTTCTTTGGTAAAAGGGAGTACATATGCCTACTTTGGTCGGTCATTGTGCATGGTAGCGACACCGTGCTACTACTGACTGAAGGTTGTTGTACTTGCTAGTTAAAAACTGATGTTCCCATAGCATTGTTTCCTCCCCTGACCTTTTGTAACTCGTGTTATGGTTGGTCAACGTTGACCAGCCATATTGGAATTCTCTGGTCATAGTCAGTGACATATGCCTAGTTTGGTGTGCATATTAGCCACACCATGCAACTACGTATCGAAGTTCTTTGTCCTTTCTAGTTGATACATAGGGTTCCCAAACCATAGTCTCTCCCTCTTACCATTTGTGACTCGTGATATGAGTTGTCAATGTTGACCACACATAGTAAACTTCTTCCATCATAGTAAGTGACATATGCATCCTTTCGTTGGTCACTGTGCATGCTAGCCACACCGTGCCACTACTTGTTGAAAATCTTTCTACTTGCTAGTTAATAACTAGTGTTCCCAACCCATGGTCTCCCCCACTGACCATTTGTGACTCGTGTTATGAGTTTTCAGCGTTGACCTCACACTGTGAAATCCGTTTATTCATGGTTAGTGAAATATGCCTACTTTGGTTTGTCCCTGTACATGGTTACCACGCCATGTCACTACGTATCGAAGGTCTTTGTGCTTTCTAGCTGATAGCTAGTGTTCTCAACCCATTACACCCCCTCTGAATATCTGCAAATCGTGTTGTGAGTTGTCAACATTGACCACATGAAGTGCAATTCTTTGTTCATGGATAGTGACATATGCGTACTTTGGTTGGTCACTGTGCATTGTAGCCACACTGTGCCACTACATATTGAAGGTATTTGTACTTGCTAGTTGATAACTAGTATTCACAAACCATTGTCTTCCACCCTTACCATTTGTGACTCGTGTTATGAGTTGTCAAAGTTTACCACACATGGTGACATTGTTTGGTCATGGTCAGTGACATATGCATACCTTGGTTGGTCATCCTGCATGGTATCCACACCGTGCAACAACGTATTGTAGCTCCTTGTGCTTGCTATTTGATACTTGGAGTTCCCAAACCATCGTTTCCCCCTCTGACCATTTGTGACTCGCATTATGAGTTGTGGACGTTGACCAGACACAGCGGATTTCTTTCGTCAAAGGCAGAACTTATGCCTACTTTGGTTGGTCATTGTGCATGGTAGCCACGCCGTGCTACTACTATCTAAAGGTCGCTGTACTTGCTAGTTGAGAACTGATATTCCCAAACCATTGTTTCCTCCACTGACCGTTTGCGACTCCTGTTATGGTTGGTCAACGTTGACCACCCATATTGAAATTCTCTGATCATGGTCAGTGATATATGCCTAGTTTGGATGTTTTGTGTGCATATTAGCCACACCGTGCCACTACATATTGATGTTATTTGTCCTTTCAAGTCCATGCATAGGGTTCCTAAACCATTGTCTCTCCATCTGACCATCGTGACTCATGTAGTGAGTAATCAATGTTGACCACACATAGTGGACTTCTTCGGTCATAGTCAGTGACATATTCATCCTTTGGTTGGTCACTGTGCACGCTTGCCACACCGTGCCACTACTTGTTGAAGTTCTTCGTACTTGCTAGTTGATAACTAGTGTTCCTAATCCATTGTTTCCCCCTCTGACCATTTGTGACTCGTGTGATGAGTTTTCAATGTTGATCACACACTGTGAAATTCGTTTGGTCATAGGTAGTGACATATGCCTTCTTTTGTTTGTCACTGTACATGGTTAGCACGCCGTGTCACTACGTATTTAAGGTTTTTGTGCTTTCTCGTCAATAGCTATTATTCCCAAACCAATGTTACCCCCCTTTGACTATCTGTTACTCGTGTCGTGAGTTTTCAACGCTGACCACATGAAGTGAAATTCGTTGGTCATGATCAGTGACATATGCATACTTTGGTTGGGCACTGTGCATGGTAGCCACGCTGTGCCACTACATGTTGAAAGTATTTGTACTTGCTACTCGATGACTACTATTCACAAAACATTGTCTTCCACTCTGACCATTTGTGACTCCTGTTATGAAGTGTCAAAGTTTACCACACTTAGCTACATTATTTGGTCATGGTCAGTGACATATACCTACTTTGGTTGGTCATCGTGCATGGTATCCACCACGTCCCACAACTTATTAAAGGTCCGTGTGCTTGCTAGTTGATACCTGGTGTTCCGAAACCAGTGTATCCCCCTTTGACCATTTGTGACTCCTATTATGAGTTATCAACGCTGACCACACACAGCGGATTTCTTTGGTCAAAGGTAGTACATATGCCTACTTTGGTCGGTCATTGTGCATGGTAGCCACGCCGTGCTTTTACTGATTGAAGGTTGCTGTACTTGCTAGTTGAGAACTGATATTTGCAGACCATTTTTTCCCCCTCTGATCATTTGTGACTCGTGTTATGGTTGGTGAATGTTGACCACCCATATTGAAATTCTTTCATCATGGTCCATGACATATGCCTAGTTTGGTTGTTTGGTGTGCATAGTAGCCACACCGTGCCACAACATATTGAAGTTCTTTGTCGTTTCTAGTCGATACATAGGGTTCTTAAACCACTGTCTCTCCCTCTGACCATTTGTGACTCGTGTTATGAGTTGTCAATGTTGACCATACATAGTGGATTTCTTCGGTCATAGTCAGTGACGTGTGCATCCTTTGGTTGGTCACTGTGCACGCTAGCCACACCGAGCCACTACTTGTTGAGAATCTTTCTACTTGCTAGTTGATAACTAGTGTTCTAAAGCCATGGTTTCCCCCACTGACCATTTGTGACTCGTGTTATGAGTTTTCAACGTTGACCACACACTAAGACATCCGCTTGGTCATGGTTTGTTACATATGCCTACTTTGGTTTGTCCATGTACATGGTTACCACGCCGTGTCATTACGTATCGAAGGTCTTTGTGCTTTCTTGTTGACAGCTAGTGTTCCCAAACCATTGTGAGCCCCCTCTGACAATATGTGACTCGTGTTCTGAGTTATAAATGGTGACTACATGAAGTGAAATTCGTTGTTCATGGTCAGTGACATATGCATACTTTGGTTGGTCATTGTGCATTGTAGCCACACTGTGCCACTACATATTGAAGGTATTTGTGGCTGCTAATCGATAACTTGTATTCACAACCCATTATCTTCTACCCTGACCATTTGTAACTTGTGTTATGAGTTGGCAAAGTTTACCACACTTAGTGATATCATTTGGTCATGGTCAGTGATACATGCCTACTTTGGTTGGTCATCGTGCACGGTATCCACACCGTGCCACAACGTTTTGAAGCTCCTTGTGCTTGCTATTTGTAACTTGGTGTTCCCAAACCATTGTTTCCCCCTCTGGCCATTTGTGACTTGTATTGTGAGTTGTCAACGTTGACCACACACAGTTTTTTGGTCAAAAGCAGTGCATATTCCTACTTTGGTCGGTCATTGTGCGTGGTAGCCACACCGTGCTACTACTGACTCAAGGTCGTTGTACTTGCTAGTTGAGAACTGATATTCCCATATCATTGTTTCCTCCCCTGACCGTTTGTGACTCGTGTTATGGTTGGTCAACATTGACCACCCATATTGAAATTCTCTGGTCATGGTCAGCAA
The DNA here is from genome assembly GCA_023375785.1 of Penium margaritaceum. Classification (NCBI taxonomy): domain Eukaryota; kingdom Viridiplantae; phylum Streptophyta; class Zygnematophyceae; order Desmidiales; family Peniaceae; genus Penium; species Penium margaritaceum. The sequence goes on from SZWC01005482.1 coordinate 93,491, forward strand.
CATATGCCTAGTTTGGTTGTTTGGTGTGCATATTAGCCACACCGTGCCACTACGTATCGAAGTTCTTTGTCCTTTCTAGTTGATACATAGGGTTCCCAAACCATTGTCTCTCCCTCTGACCATTTGTGACATCTTGTTATGAGTTGTCAATGTTGACCACACATAGTGGACTTCTCCGGTCATAGTCAGTGACATATGCATCCTTTGGTTGGTCACTGTGCACGCTAGCCACACAGTGCCACTACTTGTTGAAAATCTTTCTACTTTCTAGTTGATAACTAGTTTTCCCAACCCATGGTTTCCCCCACTGACCATTTGTGACTCGTGTTATGAGTTTTCAACGTTGACCACACACTGTGAAATCCGTTTAGTCGTGGTTAGTGACATATGCCTACTTTGGTTTGTCCCTGTACTTGGTTACCACGCCCTATCACTACATATTGAAGGTCTTTGTGCTTTCCATTTGATAGCTATTGATCCCAAACTGTTGTTAGCTCCTCTGAATATCTGTGACTCGTGTTGTGAGTTGTCAACCACATGAAGTGAAATTCTTTTATCATGGTCAGTGACATATGCATACTTTGGTTGGTCCCTGTGCCTTGTAGCCACACTGTGCCACTACATATTGAAGGTATTTGTACTTGCTAGTCAATAACTAGTATTTAGAAACCATTATCTTCCACTCTGACCATTTGTGACTCGTGTTATGAGTTGTCAAAAATCACCACACATGGTGACATTCTTTGGTCATGGTCAGTGACATATGCATACCTTGGTTGGTCATCGTGCATGGTATCCTAACCGTGCCACAACGTATTGAAGATCATTATCTTGCTAGTTGATACCTGGTGTTCCCAAACAATTAGTTCCACCTCTGACTATTTGTGACTCGTATTATGAGTTGTCAACGTTGACCACACACAACGGATTTCTTTGGTCAAAGGCAGTACATATGCCTACTTTTGTCGGTCATTGTGCATGGTAGCCACACCATGCTACTACTTTTTGAAGGGCGTTGTACTTGCTAGTTGAGAACTGATAGAGCCGGACCATTCTTTCCCCCTTTGACAGTTTGTGACTCGTGTTATGGTTGGTGAACGTTGACCACCCATATTAAAATTCTTTGGTCATGGTCAGTGACATATGCCTAGTTTGGTTGTTTGGCCTGCATATGAGCCACACCGTGACACTACTTATTGAAGTTATTTGTCCTTTCTAGTCCATGCATAGGGTTTCCAAACCATTATCTCTCCCTCTCACCATTTGTGACTCGTGTTATGAGTTGTCAATGTTGACCTCGCATACTGGATATCTTTGGTCATAGTCAGTGACGTATTCATCCTTTGGTTGGTCACTGTGCACGCTAGCCAAACCGTGCCACCACTTGTTGAAGTTCTTTGTACTTTCTAGTTGACAACTAGTGTTCCCAACCAATTGTTCCCCCCTCTGACCATTTGTGACTCGTGTTATGAATTTTCAATATTGACCACACACTGTGAAATTCGTTTGGTCATGGTTAGTGACATATGCCTACTTTGGTTTGTCACTGTACATGATTACCATGCCGTGTCACTACATATAAAAGTTTTTTTTGTGTTCTAGTTCATACCTAGTATTCCTAGACCATTGTTACCCCCCTTTGACTATCAATGACTGGTGTTGTGAGTTCTCAACGCTGACCACATGCAGTGCAATTTGTTGGTCATGGTCAGTGACATATGCATAGTTTGGTTGGTCACTGTGCATGGTAGCCACGCTGTGCCACGACATATTGAAGGTGCTTGTACTTGCTACTCGATAACTAGTATTCACAAACCATTGTCTTCCACTCTGACCATTTGTGAGTCGTATTATGAGCTGTCAAAGTTTACTACACTTAGTGACATTATTTGGTCATGGTCAGTGACATATGCCTACTTTGGTTGGTCATCGTGCATGGTATCCACACCGTGCCACAACTTGTTGAAGGTCCTTGTGCTTTCTAGTTGATACCTGATGTAACCAGACCAATTTTCCCCCCTCTGACCATTTGTGATTTGTATTATTAGTTGTCAACGCAATCCACACACAGCGATTTCTTTGGTCAAAGGCAGTACATATGCTCTCTTTGGTCGGTCATTGTGCATGGTAGCCACACCATGCTTATACAGATTGAAGGTCGCTGTACTTGCTAGTTGATAACTGATATTACCAGACCATTGTTTCCCCCTCTGACTGTTTGTGACTCGTGTTATGGTTGGTGAATGCTGACCACCCATATTGAAATTCTTTGGTCATGGTAAGTGATATATACCTCCTTTGGTTGTTTGGTGTGCATAGTAGCCAAACCGTACCACTACGTATTGAAGTTCATTGTCCTTTCTAGTTGATACATAGGGTTCCCAAACCATTGTCTCTCCCTCTGACCATTTGTGACTCGTGTTATGAGCTGTCAATGTTGACAAGACATAGTGGACTTTTTCGGTCATATTCAGTGACATATGCATCCTTTGGTTGGTCACTGTGCATGCTAGCCACACCGTGCCACTACTTGTTAAAAAGCTTTCTACCCGCTAGTTGATAACTAGTGTTCACAACCCATGGTTTCCCCCACTGACCAGTTGTGACTCGTGTTATGAGTTTTCAACGTTGACCACACACTGTGAAATCCGTTTGGTCATGGTTAGTGACATATGCCTACTTTGGTTTGTCACTGTACATGATTACCATGCCGTGTCACTACATATAAAAGTTATTTTTACGTTCTAGTTCATAGCTAGTATTCCCAGACCATTGTTACCCCCCTTTGACTATCAATGACTCGTGTTGTGAGTTGTCAACGCTGACCACATGCAGTGAAATTTGTTGGTCATGGTCAGTGACATATGCATACTTTGGTTTGTCACTGTGCATGGTAGCCACGCTGTGCCATGACATATTGAAGGTGCTTGTACTTGCTACTCGATAACTAGTATTCACAAACCATTGTCTTCCACTCTGACCATTTGTGAGTCGTATTATGAGCTGTCAAAGTTTACTACACTTAGTGACATTATTTTGTCATGGTCAGTGACATATGCCTACTTTGGTTGGTCATCGTGCATGGTATCCACACTGTGCCACAACTTGTTGAAGGTCCTTGTGCTTTCTATTTGATACCTGATGTAACCAGACCATTGTTTCCCCCTCTGACCATTTGTGATTTGTATTATTTGTTGTCAACGCAATCCACACACAGCGATTTCTTTGGTCAAAGGCAGTATACATGCCTTCTTTGGTTGGTCATTGTGCATGGTAGCCACACCATGCTTATACTGATTGAAGGTCGCTGTACTTGCTAGTTGATAACTGATATTACCAGACCATTGTTTCCCCCTCTGACTTTTTGTGACTCGTGTTATGGTTGGTGAATGTTGACCACCCATATTGAAATTCTTTGGTCATGGTAAGTGATATATGCCTAGTTTGTTTGTTTGGTGTGCATAGTAGCCACACCGTACCACTATGTATTGAAGTTCATTGTCCTTTCTAGTTGATACATAGGGTTCCCAAACCATTGTGTCCCCCTCTGACCATTTGTGACTCGTGTTATGAGTTGTCAATGTTGACAACACATAGTGGACGTTTTCGGTCATATTCAGTGACATATGCATCCTTTGTTTGGTCACTGTGCATGCTAGCCACACCGTGCCACTACTTGTTAAAAAGCTTTCTACCCGCTAGTTGATAACTAGTGTTCACAACCCATGGTTTCCCCCACTGACCAGTTGTGACTCATGTTATGAGTTTTCAACGTTGACCACACACTGTGAAATCCGTTTGGTCATGGTTAGTGACATGTGCCTACTTTTTTTTGTCATTGTAAATGGTTACCACACCGTGTCACTATGTATTGAAGGTCTTTGTGCTTTCTTGTTGATAGCTAGTGTTCCAAAACCATTGTTACCCCCTCTGAATATTTGTGACTCGTGTTGTCAGTTGTCCACATTGACCACATGAAGTGAAATTCTTTGTTGATGGTCAGTGACATATGCGTACTTTGGTTTGTGACTGTCAATTGTGGCCACACTCTGCCACTATGCATTGAAGGTATTTGTACTTGCTAGTCGATAACTAGTATTCTCAAACCATTATCTTCCACCCTGACCATTTAAGGGTACATTTGGATTGCGTTGCATTAGCCGTACTGTCCTCGAATCCTGTGCGACGTCCAGTTCAACGTTCTGTCTCGTGTGTGCGACCGTGGAAGTCGTACATCCGGTGGCTGTCCTCGACTTTTGCGCAGACGCTCAATCGCACGGTTGTGCGATTTGGGTAAGGCTCGCGTAGTGCGCCCGAGGGCAGCTGGAGGACGTCGCACGGTTGTGCGACGCAACCCAACCATATCCTAAGACTCGTGTTATGAGTTTTCAAAGTTTACCACACATGGTGACATTCTTTGGTCATGGTCAGTGACATATGCATACCTTGGTTGGTCATCGTGCATGGTATCCACACCGTGCCACAACATATTCTACCTCCTTGTGCGTGTTATTTGATGCTTGGTGTTCCCAAACCATTGTTTCCCCCTCTGACTATTTGTGACTCGTATTATGAGTTGTCAACATTGACCAGACACAGCGGGTTTCTTTCGTCAATGGCAGTACACATGCCTATTTTGGTCGGTCATTGTGCATGGTAGCCACACCGTGCTACTACTGACTGAAGGTCTTTGTACTTGCTAGTTGAGAACTGAGATTCCCAAACCATTGTGTCCTCCCCTGGCTGTTTGTTACTCGTGCCATGTTTGGTCAACGTTGACCACCCATATTGAAATTCTCTGGTCATGGCCAGTGACATATGCCTAGTTTGGAAGTTTGGTGTGCATATAAGCCACACTGTGCCACTACATATTGAAGTGATTTGTCCTTTCTAGTCAATGCATAGGGTTCCCAACCCATTTTCTCTCCCTCTGACCATTTGTGACTCGTGTTATGAGTTGTCAATGTTGACCACACATAGTGGACTTCTTCGGTCATAGTCAGTGACGTATTCATCCTTTGGTTGGTCACTCTGCACGCTAGCCACACTGTGCCTCTACTTGTTGAAGTTGTTTGTACTTGCTAGTTGATAACTAGTGTTCCTAACCCATTGTTCCCTCCTCTGACCATTTGTGACTCGTGTTATGAGTTTTCAACGTTGACCATACACAGTGAAGTTTCTTTGGTCATGGTTAGTGGCATATGCCTACTTTGGTTTGTCATTGCATAAGGTTATCATGCCGTGTCACTGCGTATTGAAGGTATTTTTGCTTTCTAGTCAATAGCTAGTGTTCCCAAACCAGTGTTATACGCCTATGACTATCTTTGACTCGTGTTCTAAGTTTTCAACGCTGACCACATGAAGTGAAATTCGTTGGTCATGGTCAGTGACATATGCATATTTTGGTTGGTCACTGTGGATGGTAGCAAGGCTGTGCCACTACATATTGAAGGTATTTGTACTTGCTATTCGATGACTAGTATTCACAAACAATTGTCTTCCACTCTGACCATTTGTGACTCGTGTTATGAGTTGTCAAAGTATACCACACTTAGTGACATTATTTGGTCATGGTCAGTGACATATGCCTACTATGGTTGGACATCGTGCATGGTATCCACACGGTGCCACAACTTATTGAAGGTCCTTGTGCTTGGTAGTTGATACCTGGTGTTCCCAAACCATTGTCTCCCCCTCTGACCATTTGTGACTCCTATTATGAGTTGTCAACACTCACCACACCCAGCGGATTTGTTTGGTCAAAAGTAATACATATGTCTACTTTGGTAAGTCATTGTGCATGGTAGCCACACCGTGCTTATACTGATTTAAGGTCTCTGTACTTGCTAGTTGAGAACTGATATTCACAGACCATTGTTTCCCCCTCTGACCGTTTGTGACTCGTGTTATGGTTGGTGAATGTTGACCACTCATATTGAAATTCTTTCATGTTGGTGAGTGACATATGCCTGGTTTGGTTGTTTGGTGTGCATATGAGCCACACCGTGCCATTACGTATTGAAGTTCTTTGTCCTTTCTAGTCGATACATAGGGTTTTCAAACCATTGTCTCTCCCTCTGACCATTTGTGACTCGTGTTATGAATTGTCAATGTTGACCGTACGTAGTGGCCTTCTTTGGTCATAGTCAGTGACGTGTGCATCCTTTGGTTGGTCACTGTGCATGCTAGCCACACAATGCCAATATTTGTTGAAAATCTTTCCACTTGCTAGTTGATAACTAGTGTTCCCAACCCATGGTTTCCCCCACTGACCATTTGTGACTCGTGTTACGAGTTTTCAACGTTGACCACACACTAAGACATCCGCTTGGTCATGGTTTGTGACATATGCCTACTTTGGTTTGTCACTGTACATGGTTACCACGCCATATCATGACGTATCGAAGGCATTGTGCTTCCTTGTTGACAGCTAGTGTTCCCAAACCATTGTTAGCCCCCTCTGACTATCTGTGACTCGTGTTGTGAGTTGTAAATGTTGACAACATAAAGTGAAATTCTTTGTTCATGGTCAGTGATATATGCATACTCTGGTTGGTCACTTTGCATTGTAGCCACACTGTGCCACTACATACTGAAGGTATTTGTACTTGCTAGTCGATAACAAGTATTCACAAACCATTATCTTCCACCCTGACCATTTGTGGCTCATGTTATGAGTTATCAACGTTTACCACACATCGTGACATTATTTGGTCATGGTCAGTGACATATGCCTAGTTTGGTTGGTCATCGTGCATGGTATCCACACCGTGCCACAACGTATTGAAGCTCCTTGTGCTTGCTATTTGAAATTTGGTGTTCTGAAATCATTGTTTCCCCCTCTAACCATTTGTGACTCGTATTATGAGTTGTCAACGTTGACCACACAAAGCGGACTTCTATGGTCAAAGGCAGTACATATGCCTAGTTTGGTCGATCATTGTGCATGGTAGCCACACCGTGCTACTATTGAATGAAGGTTGTTGTACTTGCTAGTTGAGAACTGATATTCCCATATCATTGTTTCCTCCCCTGACCGTTTGTGACTCGTGTTATGGTTGGTCAACGTTGACCACCCATATTGAAATTCTCTGGTCATGGTCAGTGACATATGCCTAGTTTGGTTGTTTGGTGTGCATATTAGCCACACCGTGCCACTACGTATTGAAGTTCTTTGTCCTTTCTAGTC
>SZWC01005482.1:103061-128401 GCA_023375785.1 Penium margaritaceum
AAGATAATTGTGCTTTCTAGTTAATAGCTAGTGTTCCCAAACCATTGTTACCCCCCTTTGACTGTCTGTGACTCTTATTGTAAGTTATCAACGCTGACAACATGAAGTGAAATTCGTTGGTCATGGTCAATGACATATGCATACTTTGGTTCGCCATTGTGCATGGTAGACACGCTGTGCCACTACATATTGAAGGTATTTGTACTTGCTACTCGATAACTAGTATTCACAAACCATTGTCTTCCACTCTGACCATTTGTGACTCGTGTTATAAGATGTCAAAGTTTACCACACTTAGGGACATTATTTGGCCATGGTCAGTGACATATGCCTGCTTTGGTCAGTCATCGTGCATGGTATCCACACCGTGCCACAACTTGTCGAAGGTCCATGTGCTTGCTAGTTGATACCTGATGTTACCAGACCATTGTTTCCCCCAGTGACCATTTGTGATTTGTATTGTGAGCTGTCAACGCTGTCCACACACAACGGATTTCTTTGCTCAAATGCAGTACATATACCTACTTTGGTCGGTCATTGTGCAGGGTAGCCACACCGTGCTTATACTGATTGAAGGTTTCTGTACTTGCTAGTTGAGAATTGATATTCTCAGACCATTGTTGCCCCCTCTGACCGTTTGTGACTCGTGTTATGGTTGGTCAATGTTGACCACCCATATTGAAATTCTCTTGTCATGGTCAGCGACATATGCCTAGTTTGGTTGTTTGGTGTGCATATTAGCCACACTGTGCCACTACTTCTAGAAGTTATGTGTCCTTTGTAGTCGATACATATGGTTCCCAAACGATTTTCTCTTCCTCTGACCACTTGTGACTTGTGTTATGAGTTGTCAATGTTGACCACACATAGTGGACTTCTTCGGTCATAGTCAGTGACATATGCATCCTTTGGTTGGTCTCTTCGCATTGCCTCCTCCTTATCAGTATCTTTCCGCAGCGCACGAGGTTCCGCCCCTGCGCCCACTCATTCATCAACTGCCTCCTCCGCTTCCGCATCGCTTTCTGCTCGGCACAAGGATCCGCCCGGTCGCATCGCCTGTTCCGCAACAACCTGCGCCCACGCCGAAAACGTCTACAGCGCACGTGCTTTCACCTCTGGAGCAGGTTTCTCGTGGCGCGTCGGCTCCTGCCTTCCCCTTGGCGCATTCTACTCCTCTATTGTGCAGCGCACGTGGTTTGCCCCTGTGCCCACTCCATCATCCATCATTTCTCCGCCATCATCTGCTTCCGCTCTGCTCGGCACAAGGGTCTGCCCGGTCGCATTGCCCGCTTCGCGTCGACCTGCGCCTATGCCGAAAACGTCTACAGCGCACGTGCTTTCACCTCTGGTGCCACTCCGCCAAACATTGCTTCCTCAGTCACATCTCACGGAGACCCGCGCCTACACCAAATTTGCCTCACTCAGAAACTTTCACTGCCCATCATGCTCCTCCTTTTTCGCCTTCTATCAGCAACCTTGCAGCCTCCAGCTTCTGCGCTAGTGTTTCCTCAGCAACACCAACAACTGCAGCTCGCAGCGCACCATCCATCCGCCTCCCTGCTGGTCTTCCTCGTGACGCTCCTGGTCGATCTCCTTCCAAACCTTGCGGCCCACGGACCCCAAGCTAACACATTCAGCACTTGCATCCGGACTGCAGGAACAAGAAATTGGCAGTGCTTCCTGCAGAGTGACGGTGTGGCAGCGTCCTCCACTAACACCATTTTCATCTACAGACTCCTCTTCCTGGCCTAACGACCATCGTCGTTTTTTTGCCATCCCTAGTCCCTTTTACGGCACTGCATAAGCATTCCTCTAGTGACACCTCTGTCGCCTCTGCTCCTTACATGTCACGATCAGCCATTTGTCATAAGAGTACTCCAATGGCAACTAATCCCTGCACTCACTATCCATCTGGTATGTCGCCAGTACCAGCACTTCTCCAACCAGCTGAGAGAACAGAAGGACAATAAGACGCATGCGACTGTGTCACACCTACAAGGAAAGATCCCTCACCCTGCAGTCCAACAGTCTACAGGAACCCGCAACCAGCTCAAGGCTTCGTACAAGATCCTTTACTAGAACTTCAAGGAAGCCCTCCATGTGAATCAATGGTTCCTCTCGACTCGGACACTCAAGACGAAGACGATGAATTTCCTCTAGGACGCTTCTCCGTCGACTGGATGTCTTCCCTACTCAGTCCTCCCATCAGCTCTCTCCACTTTCTAGAGCCAGCCTAACTGCACTCTTGAGTCCTGTCAGTTTATGGGAGGATGTCAGAATAATTTCCGTAAAACTGACAGGACTCCCATCACCTAGAAAAGAAATTCTCATTAAACGGTTCAGCTCTGGCCTGAACTACCTCGGTCAACATACTAGCCGTTGTCAATGCACTGACCGTTGTCAGCGCCTTAGCTAGTAAAACGGCTATCAGACAGAGTGATTCCCTAATAAATGGGCACCTCGCACGCGCGTCCGGCTAGTGCACTAGAAGCCGTTGCTTATTTTGCCTTGCTCTGTTTTGTATATATACGGAGGATGTTTATTCCCTCTAGTTAACCAGAACAGCTATGTTCATCCTGTTCCCTTTGGTTCCGCGGCTTAGCCGCCGTGTTCTCGCTCTGCTCGCATCTCGCTCCCATTGGCTTCTCCTATCACTGTCTCCTCGTGACTCTTCGCTTTGCCACCCTCAACCTTTCACTTCCACCGTCCTCCTTGTTCCTCTCTCAATTTCTCTCATCCGCGCTCTGTCTACCTTGGAGCTTCGGTTCCTCGCGTCCTCTCGCGACCCTGGAACTAACTTCTTGGGCCGGATCTCACCGCTCTGGTTCTGCCACTTCCCTACGTCACTTCTGCCTGGTTCTGTGCTTCTGCTTGCTTCTGCTCCTGCCGTCCTCACTCATTGCATTCTTCTGACAGGACGTGCTGTGTCGCGCCACCCTAACACTGCCGGCGGGTGACAGCAGCTGGGTCCAAACTATCCATCTTGGCGAGAACAAGGTGGGGCACTGACAGCTCGAGCCACATCTGAGTATGAAGGGGGAAGGCATCTCGACTAAAGGCAATGCCTTGCGCACCAGCCTGGGCAGTGCTGACACCACCTCAGCCCACATTGGAGCAAGGAAGTGAAGCTCACGGTCCGTAGGGAGGAAGGGGCCAAACTCCATAGAAAGGGCCTGAAGCACAGATCCCATCGCGCAAGCGTAGGCCAGAGGGGCCAAGTCCCTGGCACCCAGCAGCCCCACCCCTCCAAAGGCGAATGGGAGCTGGACCCATTGACGCGCTGGCATCTCTAGGTCGAAGCTCGTCGATCCCTCCTCAGGTGCCTGACGACCCGGAGCTGGAGCACTACCTCCCACACCTCCACGTTGAATCGGTGCAGCACCGCAAGCCAATGTGCCTCGGGCCCTAGTTGCGCCCTAGTTGTGCCCTAGTTGCGCCCTAGTTACACCCTAGTTGTGGCCTAGTTGCACCCTAGTTGCGCCCTAGTTGCACCCTATTTGCGTCCTAGTTGCACGTCGAATCCGTGCAGCACCGCAAGCCAATGTGCCTAGGGTTGTAGTGCACGCACCTAGAAGTCTATTCGCGGCACCACACAGAAGCGGATGAGTGTCATCGCTACCTGCACCTCCTCCATCCTACCCATTTGTGCCAAGCCACACACTTGCTCCTGAAGCCACCGGTATGCCGACAACACCTGAAAGGACTCAGAGCCGACTGGGCAGCCCAGGACCAGAACCCCCTCACGCCTACATTGGAGCTCAACTAGTGTTCACGGGAATCTCTCCTCCGACTGTTGAATTAGAAGACACTATTGCGGCTGGATCTGCAAGCCCCGGAGTGCGGCTGCCTAGTTGCACGCTAGTTGCGTCTTAGTAGCGCCTTAGTTGCGCCCAACTTGCGCACTAGTTGCACCCTAGTTGTGCCCTAGTTGCAACCTAGTTGTGGCCTACATGCGCTCTAGTTGCGCCCTAGCTGCACCCTACTCGCACCCTAGTTGCGCCCTAGTTGCGCCCTAGTTGCGCTCTAGTTGCGCCCTTCTTGCGCCCTAGTTGTGCCTTAATTAGGCCCCAGTTGCGCCCACCTTGTAAAGTAGTTGCACCCTAGCTGCACCCTAGTTGCACCCTGGTTGCGCCCTCGTTGCGCCCTGGTTGCGCCCTACTTGCGCCCTGCTTGCGCCCTACTTACGCCCTAGTTAGGCCCTAGTTGCGCCCTACTTGCATCCTAGGTGCGTCCTAGTTGCGCCCTAGTTGTACCCTAGTTGCGCCCTTCTTGCGCCCTTATTGCACCAAACTTACACCCTTCTGGCGCCATACTTGCGCCCTAGTTGCGCCTCAGTTGGGCACCAGCTACGCCCTAGTTGTGCCATAGTTGCGCCCTAATTGCGTCTTACTTCCGCCCTACTTGTACCCTAGTTGCACCCTAGTTGCGCCATACTTGCACCCTAGTTGCGCCCTAGTTGCGCCCTAAGTGCGCACCCTAGTTGAGCACAATTTGTACCCTACTTGCGCCCTACTTGCACCCTACTTGCGCACTAGTTGCACCTCAGTTGGGCACTAGCTACGGCATAGTTGTACCCTAGTTGCGCCCTAGTTGCGTCCTACTTGTGCCCTGTTTACGCCCTAGTTGCGCCTTACTTTCACCCTAATTGCGCCCTACTTGCACCCTAGGTGCGCCGTAGTTGCGCCCTAGTTGTGCCCTAGTTGTGCCCTAGTTTCGCCCTAGTTAAGCCCAAGTTGCGCCCTAGTTGCGCCCTAGTTGCCCCCAGTTGCGCCCTTATTGCGCACTAGTTGCTCCTTTGTTGCACCCTAGTTGCGCCCTAGTTGCGCCCAAGTCCCGCACTAGTCGCGCCCTAGTCGCGCTCTAGTCGCGCCATAGTCGTGCCCTTGTTGCGCCCTAGTTTCGCCCTAGTTACACCCTAGTTGTGCCCTAGTTGCGCCTTGGTTGCGCCCTTGTTGCGCCCTCATTGCGCCCTCGTTCCACCCTCGTTGCGACCTTGGTGCGCTCAATTTGCGCCCTAGTTGCAACCTTGTTACACCCTAGTTGTACCCCACTTGTGCCGTAGTTGCGCCCTACTTGTGCCCTACTTGCGTCCTACTTGCGCTCTGGTTGCACCCTTGTTGCGCCCTAGTTGCACCCTAGTTGCGCCCTAGTTGCGCCCTAGTTGCGCCGTAGTTGCGCCCTAGTTGCATCCTATTTGCACCTTAGTTGCGCCCTAGTTACGCCCTAGTTGCGCCCTAGTTGTGCCCTACTCGCGCCCTAGTTGCACCCTAGTTGCACCATAGTTACGTCCTAGTTGCGCCCTAGTTGCACCCTAGTTGCGCCCTAGTTGCGCCCTAGTTACGCCCTAGTTGCGCCTTAGTTGCGACCTAGTTGTGTCCTAGTTGTGCCCTAGTTGTACCCTAGTTGTACCCTAGTTGCACCCTAGTTGCACCCTAGTTGCATCCTATTTGCACCCTAGTTGCGCCCTAGTTGCGCCCTAGTTGCACCGTAGTTGCACCCTAGTTACCCCCTAGTTGCGCCCTAGTTGCGCCCTGGTTCCGCCCTAGTTGCGCCCTAGTTGCGCCCTAGTTGCGCACTAGTTGCACCCTACTTGCGCCCTACTTGCGCCATACTTGCACCCTAGTTGCACATCAGTTGGGCACTAGCTACGCCCTAGTTGTACCCTAGTTGTGCCCTAGTTGTGTCCTAGTTGTACCCTACTTGCGCCCTAGATGCGCTTTACTTGCGCCCTAGTTGCGCCCTAGTTGCGCCTTAGTTGCGCCCTAGATGCGGCCTAGTTGCGCCCTAGTTGCGCCCTAGTTGCGCCCTAGTTACACCCTAGTTGCGACCTAGTTCCGCCCTAGTTGCGCCCTAGTTGCACCCTAGTTGCGCCCTAGTTGCGCCCTAGTTGCGCCCTAGTTGCGCCCTAGTTGTGCTCTAGCTGCGCCCTAGTTGCGCCCTAGTTACACCCTAGTTGCGACCTAGTTCCGCCCTAGTTGCGCCCTAGTTGCACCCTAGTTGCGCCCTAGTTGCGCCCTAGTTGCGCCCTAGTTGCGCCCTAGTTGTGCTCTAGCTGCGCCCTAGTTGCGCCCTAGTTGCACCCTATTTGCGCCCTTGTTGCAACCTACTTGCGCCCTACTAGCACCCTACTTGCGCCCTAGTTGTGCCTTAGTTGGGCAATAGCTACGTCCTAGTTGTGCCCTAGTTGCGCGCTAGTTGCGTCATGATTGTGTCCTACTTGAGTGCTAGTTGCGCCTCAGTAGCGCCTTAGTTGCGCCCAACTTGCGCACTAGTTGCACCCTAGTTACGCCCTAGTTGCGTCCTAGTTGTGATATACTTGCGCTCTAGTTGCACCCTAGTTGCACCCTACTTGCGCCCTAGTTGCGCCCTAGTTGTGCCCTAGTTGCGCCCTAGTTGCACTCTAGTTGCGTCCTACTTGCGCCCTTGTTGCGATTAGTTGGGCCCTAGTTGTGCCCAACTTGTACACTAGTTGCACCCTAGTTGCGCCCTAGTTGCGCCCTACTTGCGCCCTAGTTGCGCTCTAGTTGCACCCTACTTGTGCCCTACTTGCACCCTACTTGCGCCCTAGTTGTGTCATAGTTGTGCCCTACTTGTGCCCTAGGTGCGTCCTAGTTGCGCCCTAGTTGCACCCTAGTTCCGCCCTTCTTGCGCCCTTATTGCACCAAACTTACACCCTATTGGCGCCCTACTTGTGCCCTAGTTGCGCCTCAGTTGGGCACTTGCTACACCCTAGTTGCCCCCAGTTGCGTCCTACTTGCGCCCTAGTTGCACCCTAGTTGCGCCCTAGTTGCGCCCTAGTTGCGCCCTAGTTGCGCCCTAGTTGCGCCCTAGTTGTGCCCTTGTTGCACCCTTGTTGTGGCCTTGTTGCGGCCTCGTTGCGCCCTCGTTGCACCCTTGTTGCGCTCAAGTTGCACCCTAGTTGCGCCCTTGTTACGCTATAGTTGTGCACCACTTGTGCTGTAGTTGCACCCTACTTGTGCCCTACTTGCGCCCTACTTGCGCCCTAGTTGCACCCTTGTTGCGCCCTAGTTGCGCCCTAGGTGCGCCCTAGTTGCGCCCTAGTTGCGTCCTAGTTGCGTCCTAGTTGTGCCCTAGTTGCACCCTAGTTGCACCCTAGTTGCACCATAGTTGCGCCCTAGTTGCGCCCTAGTTGCGCCCTAGTTGCGTCCTAGTTGCGTCCTAGTTGTGCCCTAGTTGCACCCTAGTTGCACCCTAGTTGCACCATAGTTGCGCCCTAGTTGCGCCCTAGTTGCGCCCTAGTCGCGCCCTATTCGCGCCCTAGTCACGCCCTAGTTGCGCCATAGTTGCGCCCTAGTTGCGCTCTAGTTGCACCCTATCTGTGCCCTTATTGCACCATACTTGCGCCTTACTGGCACCCTTCTTGCGCCCTAGTTGTGCCTTAGTTGGGCACTAGCTACGTCCTAGTTGTGCCCTAGTTGCACCCTAGTTGCGTCCTACTTGTGTCCTACTTACGCGCTAGTTGCGCCTTAGTTGCACCTTAGTTGCGCCCAACTTGCACACTAGTTGCACCCTAGTTGCACCCTAGTTGCGCCCTAGTTGTGCCCTATTTGCGCCCTAGTTGCGCCCTGGTTGCGCCCCGATTGCGCCCTAGTTGTGCCCTAGTTGCGCCCTAGTTGCACCCTAGTTGTGCCCTAGTTGCGACCTAGTTGCGTCCTAGTTGTGCCCTAGTTGCGCCCTGGTTGCGCCCCGATTGCGCCCTAGTTGTGCCCTAGTTGCGCCCTAGTTGCACCCTAGTTGTGCCCTAGTTGCGACCTAGTTGCGTCCTAGTTGTGCCCAAGTTGTGCCCTAGTTGCGGCCTAGTTGTACCCTAATTGCATCCCAGTTGCACCCTAGTGGCGCCCTAGTTACGCCCTAGTTGCGCCCTAGTTGCGCCCTTGTTGCGCCCTCGTTGCGCCCTAGTTGCGCACTCGTTGTGCCCTTGTTGCACCCTACTTGCGTCCTAGTTGCGCTCTAGTTGCGCCTTAGTTGCATCCTAGTTGCGCCCTAGTTGCGCCCTAGTTGAGCTCTAGTTGCGCCCTAGTTGCACCCTAGTTGCGCCCTACTTGCGCCCTAGTTGCGCCCTAGTTGCGCCCTAGTTGCGCCCTAGTCGCGCCCTTGTTGCGCCCTCGTTGCGCCCTAGTTGCATCCTAGTTGCGCCCTAGTTGCGCCCTAGTTGAGCTCTAGTTGCGCCCTAGTTGCACCCTAGTTGCGCCCTACTTGCGCCCTAGTTGCGCCCTAGTTGCGCCCTAGTTGCGCCCTAGTCGCGCCCTTGTTGCACCTTAGTTGTGTCCTAGTTGCACCCTACGTGCGCCCTACTTGCGCCCTAGTTGCGCCCTACTTGCACCCTACTTGCGTCTTAGTTGCGCCCTAGCTGCGCCCTAGTTGTGCCTCTGTTGGGCACTAGCTACGGCCTAGGTGTACCCTACTTGCACCCAAGTTGCGTCCTACTTGTGCCCTATTTGCGCCCTAGTTGCGCCTTAGTTGTGCCCTAGTTGCGCCCTAGTTGCGCCATATTTGCGCCCTGGTTGCGCCCTAGTTCCATCCTAGTTGCGCCTTAGTTGCGCCATAGTTGCACCCTAGTTGTGCCCTAGTTGCGCCCTAGTTGCCCCCAGTTGCGCCCTAATTGCGCCCTAGTTGCGTCCTTGTTGCGCCCTAGTTGCGCCCTAGTTGTGCCCAAGTCGCGCCCTAGTCGCGCCCTTGTTGCGCCCTAGTTGCGCCCTAGTTATGCACTAGTTGCACCGTGGTTGCGCCCTACTTTCGCCCTAGTTGTGCCCTAGTTGTAACAAAGTTGCGCCCTAGTTGTGCCCTAGTTGCCCTAAGTTGCGCCCTAATTGTGCCTTAGTTGCGTCCTAGTTGCGCGCTAGTTGTGCCCTAGTTGCGCCCTAGTTGCGCCCAAGTCGCGTCCTGGTCGCACCCTAGTCGCGCCCTAGTTGTGCCCTAGTTGCACCCTAGTTGCGCACTAGTTGCGCCCTACTTGTACCCTATGTTATACCCTTTTTTGCCTTCGGCCGGAATCAGGTCTGACAGCATGCAGGGATCAACTCTCAGTCACGTGTAAGTACGTGTACGTGCGTGTAAGTACGTGAAAGTGTGTGTAAGTGCGTGTAAGTGTGTGTAAGTGCGTGTAAGTACGTGTAAGTGTATGTAAGTGCGTGTAAGTACGTGAAAGTATGTGTAAGTGTGTGCAATTGTGTGTAAGTACGTGTAAGTGCGTGTAAGTATATGTAATTGCATGTAAGTACGTGTAAGTGTGTGTAAGTGCGTGTAAATGTGTGTTAGTACGTGTAAGTTCGTGTAAGAGTGTGTAAGTGCATGTAAGGGTGTGTAAGCGTGTGTAAGTGTGTGTAAGTGCGTTTAGGTACGTGTAAGTGCGTGTCAGTACATGTAAGTGCGTGTAAGTGCGTGTAAGTTCATGTAAGTTCGTGTGAGTGTATGTAAGTACGTGTAATTGCGTGTACGTACGTGTAAATGTGTTTGTGGAAGTACGTGTAAGTGCGTGTAAGTATGTATAAGTGTGTGTAAGTGCGTGTAAGTATGTGTAAGTGCGTGTAAGTACGTGTAAGTGTGTGTAAATACGTGTAATTGCATGTAAGTGCATGTAAGTGCATGTAAGTGCATGTAAGTGCGTTTACGTGCGTGTCTGTGTGTGTAAATGCATGTAAGTACGTGTACGTTCATGTAAGTGTGTGAGAGTGCGTGTAAGTGCGTGTAAGTGTGTGTAAGTGTGAGTAAGTGTGTGTAAGTGTGTGTAAGTACGTGTTAGTGCGTGTATGTGTCTGTAAGTGTGTGTAAGTGCGTGTAATTGCGTGTAAGTGCGTGTAAGTGCGTGTAAGTGCGTGTAAGTGTGTGTAAGTGCGTGTAGGTGCATGTTAGTTTGTGCAAATGCGTGTAAGTGTGCGTACTTGCGTGTAAGTACGTGTAAGTGCGTGAAAGTGCGTGTACGTGCGTGTAAGTACATGTAAGTATGTGTAAGTGTGTGTAAGTGCGTGTAAGTACCTGTAAATGCATGTAAGTGCGTCTAAGTGTGTGGAAGTGTGTGTAAGTGCATGTAAGTGCGTGTCAGTGCGTGTAAGTGCGTGTAAGTGCGTGTAAGTTCGTGTAAGTACGTGTACGTACGTGTAAGTGCGTGTATGTGCGTCTAAGTACGTGTAAGTGCGTTTAGGTTTGTGTAAGTGCGTGTAAGTGCGTATAAGTAAGTGTAAGTGCGTGTAAGTGCGTGTAAGTGCGTATAAGTGCATGTAAGTGTGTGTAAGTGCGTTCAATTGCGTGTAAGTGTGTGTAAGTGCTTGTAAGTGTGTGTAAGTGCGTGTCCATGTGTGTAAGTACGTGTAAGTGTGTGTAAATGTGTGTAAGTGCGTGTAAGTTTGTATAATTGTGTGTAAGTGCGTGTACGTGCGTGCAAGTACGTGAGAGTATGTGTAAGTATGTGTAAGTGCGTGCAAGTGTGTGTAAGTGGGTGTAAGTGCGTGTAAGTACGTGTAAGTACGTGTTAGTATGTGTAAGTACGTGTAAGTACGTGTAAGTGCGTGTAAGTGCGTGTACGTGTGTGTGTAATTACGTGCAAGTGCATACAAATGCGTGTAAGTACGTATGAGTGTGTGTAAGTACGTGTTAGTGTGTGTAAGTTTGTGTAAATGCATGTAAGTATATGCAAGTGCGTGTAAGTGCATATAAGTGTCTGTAAGTGCATGTAAGTGCGTGTAATTGTGTGTAAGTGCGTGTTAGTGTGTGTAAGTGCGTGCAAGTGTGTGCAAGTGCGTGTAAATGTGTCTAAGTGTGTGTACGTGCGTGCAAGTGTGTGTAAATACGTCTAAGTGGGTGTTAGTACGTGCATGTGCGTGTAAGTGTGTGTAAGGACGTGTATGTTCATGTAAGTGCGTGTAAGTGTGTGTAAGTACATGTAAGTGTGTGTAAGTGCGTGTTACAGCGTGTAAGTGTGTGTAAGTACGTGTAAGTGCGTGTAAGTACGTGTAAGTATGTGTGAGTACATGAACGTGTGTGTAAGTACGTGTAAGTGCATGTAAGTGTATGTAAGTGCGTTTAAGTGTGTATAGGTGCATGTTAGTTTGTATAAATGCGTCTAAGTGCGTGTAAGTGCGTGTTATTGCGTGTAAGTATGTGTAAGTGCGTGCAAGTGCATGCAAGTGCGTGTAAGTGTATGAAAGTGCGTGTACGTGTGTGTAAGTACGTGAAAGTGTGTGTAAGTGCGTGTAAGTATGTGTAAGTGCGTGTAAGTGTGTGCAAGTACGCGTAA
The DNA here is from genome assembly GCA_023375785.1 of Penium margaritaceum. NCBI lineage: Eukaryota > Viridiplantae > Streptophyta > Zygnematophyceae > Desmidiales > Peniaceae > Penium > Penium margaritaceum. Next base: position 114,316 of record SZWC01005482.1, read on the forward strand.
GTGCATGTAAGTGTGTATAAGTGTGTGTAAGTGCGTGTAAGTGTGTGTAAGTGCGTGTAAGTTTGTGTAAGTGCGTATAAGTGTGTGTAAGTGCGTGCAAGTACGTGTAAGTATGTGTAAACACGTGTAAGTGCATGCAAGTGCGTGTAAGTTGGTGTAAGTGTGTGTAAGTGCGTGTAAGTACGTGTCAGTGTGTGTAAGTGCGTGTAAGTGTGTGTAAGTGCGTGTAAATGTGTGTAAGTGCGTGTAAGTGCGTGTAAGTGAGTGTAAGTGCGTGTAAGTGTGTCTAAGTGCGTGTTAGTGTGTGTACGTTTGTGTAAGTACATGTAAGTATGTCCAAGTACGTGTAAGTGTGTGTGTGTGTGTGTAAGTGCGTAAAAGTGCATGTAATTGTGTGTAAGTACGTGTAAGTACGTGTAAGTGCGTGCAAGTGCGTGCAAGTGTGTGTAAGTGCGTGTCAGTTCGTGTAAGTTTGTGTGAGTGCATGTAAGTGCGTGTAAGTAGGTGTAAGTGGGTGTAAGTGCGTGTAAGTGCGTGCACGTGCGTGTAAGTGCGTGTAAGTACGTGTAAGTTCGTATAAGTGCATGTAAGTGCGTGTAAGTGCGTGTTACTGCATGTTACTGCATGTAAGTGTGTGTAAGTACGTGTAAGTACGTATAAGTACGTGTGAGTGCAAGTTAGTGCGTGTGACTGCGTGTAAGTGCAAATGAGTGCGTGTAAGTGCATGTAAGCACGTGTAAGTGCGTGTAAGCACGTATAAGTGCGTGTATGTGCATGTAAATACGTGTCAGTTCAAGTAAGTGCATGTTATTACGTGTAAGTGCATGTTATTAGGTGTAAGTGCATGTAAGTACGTGTAACTGTGTGTAAGTGGGTGTAAGTGTGTGTTAGTGAGTGTAAGTGCTTGTAAGTGCAAGTAAGTGCATGTAATTATGTATAAGTTCATGTAAGTACGTGTAAGTGCGTGTAAGTGTGTGTAAGTGTGCGTAAGTGCGTATAAGTGCGTGTATGTTTGTGTACGTACGTGTTAGTGCATGTAAGTGCATGTAAGTGCGTGTAAGTGTGTGTAAGTGTGTGTAACTGTGTGTAAGTATGTGTAAGTGCATGTAAGTATGTGTAAGTGTGTGTAAGTACGTGTAAGTATGTGTAAGTGCGTGTAAGTGCATGTAAGTATGTGTAAGTGCGTGTAAGTGCGTGTAAGTACGTGGAAGTGCGTGTAAGTGCGTGTAAGTGCGTGTAAGTGTGTGTAAGTTTGTGTATGTGCGTGTAAGTGCATGTAAGTACGTATAAGTGCGTTTCAGTGCGTGTCAGTGGGAATAAGTGCGTCTAAGTACGTGTAAGTGCATGTAAGTGCGTGTAAATGTACGTAAGTACGTGTAGGAGCGTGTAAGTGTGTATAATTGCGTGTAAGTGTGTATAAGTGCATGTAAGTGTGTGTAATTGTGTATACGGGTGTGTAAGTATTTGAAAGTGTGTGTAAGTGTGTGTAAGTATGTGTAAGAGTGTGTAAGTGTGGTTAAGTGTGTATTAGTACATGTAAGTGTGTGTAAGAGCATGTAAGTGTGTGTAACTTACTGTAAGTGCGTGTAAGTGCGTGTAAGTGTGTATAAGTGCGTTTAGGTGTATGTAAGTGCATGCAAATGCGTGTAAATGTGTGTAAGTGCGTGTAAGTTTTTGTACGTGCGTGTTAGTGCATATATGTGCGTATAAGTACGTGTAAGTGCATGTAAGTACGTGTAAGTATGTGTAAGTGCGTGTAAGTGCGTGTAAGTGCGTGTTAGTGCGTGTAAGTGCGTGTAAGTGCATGTAAGTATGTGTAAGTGCGTTTAAGTGCGTGTCAATATGTGTAAGTTCGTGTACGTATGTGTACGTTGGTGTAAGTGTGTGTAAGTGTGTGTAAGTGCGTGTAAGTGTATGTAAGTGCGAATAAGTGCATGTGAGTACGTGTTACTTAGTGTACGTGTGTGTAAGTATGTGTAACTGCATGTTTGTGTGTGTAAGTGCGTGTAAGTGTGTGTAGGTGCATGTTAGTTTGTATAAATGCGTATAAGTGCGTGTAAGTGCGTGTAATTGCGTGTAAGTGCGTGTAAGTGCATGTAAGTAGGTGCAAGTGCATGCAAGTGCCTATAAGTGCGTAAAAGTGTGTGTCCGTGTGTGTAAGTACGTGAAAGTGCGTGTAAGTGCGTGTAAGTACGTGTTAGTGCGTGTAAGTATGTGCAAGCACGTGTAAGTGTGTGTAAGTGTGTGTAAGTGTATGTAAGTGGGTATAAGTGCGTATAAGTGCGCGTAAGTGTGTGCAAGTATGTGTAAACATGTGTAAATACGTGTCAGTGCATGGAAGTGAGTGTAAGTTGGTGTATGTGTGTGTAAGTGCGTGTAAGTGCGTGTCAGTGTGTATAAGTGTGTGTAAGTGTGTGTAAGTGCGTGTAAGTGCATGTAAGTGTGTGCAGGTGCGTGCAAGTGTATGTAAGTGTGTGTCAGTATGTGTAAGTGCGTGTAAGTGAGTGTAACTGGGTGTAAGTGTGTCTAAGTGTGTGTTAGTGTGTGAACGTTTGTGTAAATGCGTGTAAGTATGTGCAAGTACGTGTAAGTGCATGTAAGTGTGTGTAAGTGCGTGTTAGTGCGTGTACGTTTTTGTAAGTGCATGTTAGTGCGTGTACGTTTTTGTAAGTGCGTGCAAGTGCGTGCAAGTGTGTGTAAGTGAGTGCCAGTGTGTGTAAGTTTGTGTAGGTGCACGTAAGTGTGTGTAAGTACGTGTAAGTGGGTGCAAGTGCATGTAAGTGCATGCACGTGTGTATCAGTGTGTGTAAGTACGTGTAAGTTTGTGTAAATGCATGTAAGTGCGTGTAAGTGCGTGTAAGTCATGTTACTACGTCTTAGTGCGTGTAAGTGTGTGTAAGTACGTGTACGTACGTGTAAGTATGTGTAGGTACGTGTGAGTACAAGTAAGTGTGTGTGAGTCCGTGTAAATGCGTATAAGTGCGTGTAAGTGTGTATAAGCACATGTAAGTACGTGTAAGTGCATGTAAGTACGTGTCAGTTCAAGTAAGTGCATGTAATTATGTGTAAGTGCATGTTATTAGGTTAAAGTGCATGTAAGTACGTGTATGTGCGTGTATGTGGGTGTAAGTGTGTGTACTTGGGTGTAAGTGCTTGTAAGTGCAAGTAAGTGCGTGTAAGTACATAAAAGTGCATGTAAGTACGTGTAAGTGCGTGTAAGTGCGTGTATGTGCGTATATGTGCGTGTAAGTTTGTGTAAGTGCATGTTAGTGCATGTAAGTGCATGTAAGTTCGTGTAAGTGTGTGTAAGTATGTGTAAGTGTGTGTAAGTATGTGTAAGTGCGTATAAGTATGTGTAAGTACGTGTAAGTACGTGTAAGTATGTGTAAGTGTGTATAAGTGCATGTAAGTGTGTGTAAGTGCGTCTAAGTGCGTGTAAGTGTGTGTAAGTGCGTGTAAGTGCATTTGAGTGCGTGTAAGTGTGTGTAAGTTCGTGTATGTGTGTGTAAGTGCATGTAAGTTTGTATAAGTGCGTTTAAGTACGTGTCTGTGTGTGTAAGTGCGTCTAAGTGCATGTAATTGTGTGTAAGTGGATGCAAGTACGTGTAAGTGCGTGTCAGTGTGTGTAAGTGCGTGTAAATGTGTATAAGTATGTGTAAGTATGTGTAAGTGTGTGTAAGTGCGTATAACTGCATGTAAGTGCGTGTAAGTGTGTATAGGTGCATGTTAGTTTGTATAAATGCGTATAAGTGCGTGTAAGTGCGTGTTATTGCGTGTAAGTATGTGTAAGTGCGTGCAAGTGCATGCAAGTGTGTGTAAGTGTATGAAAGTGCGTGTACGTGTGTGTAAGTACGTGAAAGTGTGTGTAAGTGCGTGCAAGTACGCGTAAGTGGATATAAGTGTGTGTAAGTGCGTGTAAGTGCGTGTAAGTGTGTGTAAGTGCGTGTAAGTTTGTGTAAGTGCGTATAAGTGTGTGTAAGTGCGTGCAAGTACGTGTAAGTATGTGTAAATATGTGTAAGTGCATGCAAGTGCGTGTAAGTTGGTGTAAGTGTGTGTAAGTGCGTGTAAGTATGTGTCAGTGTGTGTAAGTGCGTGTAAGTGTGTGTAAGTTCGTGTAAATGTGTGTAAGTGCGTGTAAGTGCGTGTAAGTGAGTGTAAGTGTGTGTAAGTGTGTCTAAGTGCGTGTTAGTGTGTGTACGTTTGTGTAAGTACATGTAAGTATGTCCAAGTACGTGTATGTGTGTGTGTGTGTGTAAGTGCGTAAAAGTGCATGTTATTGTGTGTAAGTGCGTGTAAGTACGTGTAAGTGCATGCAAGTGCGTGCAAGTGTGTGTAAGTGCGTGTCAGTTCGTGTAAGTTCGTGTGAGTGCATGTAAGTGCGTGTAAGTAGGTGTAAGTGGGTGTAAGTGCGTGTAAGTGCGTACACGTGCGTGTAAGTGCGTGTAAGTACGTGTAAGTTCGTATAAGTGCATGTAAGTGCGTGTAAGTGCGTGTTACTGCATGTTACTGCGTGTAAGTGTGTGTAAGTACGTGTAAGTACGTATAAGTACGTGTGAGTACAAGTAAGTGCGTGTGACTGTGTGTAAGTGCAAATGAGTGCGTGTAAGTGCGTGTAAGCACGTGTAAGTGCGTGTAAGCACGTATAAGTGCGTGTATGTGCATGTAAATAGGTGTCAGTTCAAGTAAGTGCATGTTATTACATGTAAGTGCATGTTATTAGGTGTAAGTGCATGTAAGTACGTGTAACTGTGTGTAAGTGGGTGTAGGTGTGTGTTAGTGAGTGTAAGTGCTTGTAAGTGCAATTAAGTGCATGTAATTATGTATAAGTGCATGTAAGTACGTGTAAGTGCGTGTAAGTGTGTGTAAGTGTGCGTAAGTGCGTATAAGTGCGTGTATGTTTGTGTACGTACGTGTTAGTGCATGTAAGTGCATGTAAGTGCGTGTAAGTGTGTGTAAGTGTGTGTAACTGTGTGTAAGTATGTGTAAGTGCATGTAAGTATGTATAAGTGCGTGTAAGTACGTGTAAGTATGTGTAAGTGCGTGTAAGTGCGTGTAAGTATGTGTAAGTGCGTGTAAGTGCGTGTAAGTGCGTGGAAGTGCATGTAAGTGCGTGTAAGTGCGTGTAAGTGTGTGTAAGTTTGTGTATGTGCGTGTAAGTGCATGTGAGTAAGAATAAGTGCGTTTCAGTGCGTGTCAGTGGGTATACCTGCGTGTAAGTGCATGTAAGTGCATGTAAGTGCGTGTAAATGTATGTAAGTACGTGTAGGAGCGTGTTAGTTTGTGTAAATGCGTGTAAGTGTGTAGAATTGCGTGTAAGCGTGTGTAAGTGCATGTAAGTGTGTGTAATTGCGTATACCGGTGTGTAAGTATGTGAAAGTGTGTGTAAGTGTGTGTAAGTATGTGTAAGTGTGTGTAAGTGTGGTTAAGTGTGTATTAGTACATGTAAGTTTGTGTAAGAGCATGTAAGTGTGTGTAACTTACTGTAAGTGCATGTAAGTGCGTGTAAGTGTGTATAAGTGCATTTAGGTGTGTGTAAGTGCGTGTAAATGCGTGTAAATGTGTGTAAGTGCGTGTAAGTTTTTGTACGTGCGTGTTAGTGCATATATGTGCGTATAAGTGCGTGTAAGTGCATGTAAGTGCGTGTAAGTATGTGTAAGTGCGTGTAAGTGCGTGTAAGTGCGTGTAAGTGCGTGTAAGTGCATGTAAGTACGTGTAAGTGCGTTTAAGTGCGTGTCAATACGTGTAAGTTCATGTACGTACGTGTACGTTGGTGCAAGTGTGTGTAAGTGTGTGTAAGTGCGTGTAAGTGTATGTAAGTGCAAATAAGTGCATGTAAGTGTGTGTTACTTAGTGTACGTGTGTGTAAGTATGTGTAACTGCATGTTTGTGTGTGTAAGTGCGTGTAAGTGTGTGTAGGTGCATGTTAGTTTGCATAAATGCGTATAAGTACGTGTAAGTGCATGTGATTGCGTGTAAGTGCGTGTAAGTGCATGTAAGTAGGTGCAAGTGCATGCAAGTGCCTATAAGTGCGTGAAAGTGTGTGTCCGTGTGTGTAAGTACGTGAAAGTGCGTGTAAGTGCGTGTAAGTACGTGTAAGTGCGTGTAAGTATGTGCAAGCACGTGTAAGTGTGTGTAAGTGTGTGTAAGTGCGTGTAAGTGGGTATAAGTGCATATAAGTGCGCGTAAGTGCGTGCAAGTATGTGTAAAAATGTGTAAATACGTGTCAGTGCATGGAAGTGAGTGTAAGTTGGTATATGTGTGTGTAAGTGTGTGTAAGTGCGTGTAAGTGCATGTAAGTGTGTGCAGGTGCGTGCAAGTGTATGTAAGTGTGTGTCAGTATGTGTAAGTGCGTGTAAGTGAGTGTAAGTGCGTGTAAGTGTGTCTAAGTGCGTGTTAGTGTATGAACGTTTGTGTAAATGCGTGTAAGTACGTGCAAGTACGTGTAAGTGCATGTAAGTGTGTGTAAGAGTGTCTTAGTGCGTGTACGTATATGTAAGCGCGTGCAAGTGCGTGCAAGTGTGTGTAAGTGCGTGTCAGTGTGTGTAAGTTTGTGTAGGTGCACGTAAGTGTGTGTAAGTACGTGTAAGTGGGTGTAAGTGCATGTAAGTGCATGCACGTGTGTGTCAGTGTGTGTAAGTACGTATAAGTTTGTGTAAATGCATGTAAGTGCGTGTAAGTGCGTGTAAGTACGTGTTACTGCGTCTTAGTACGTGTAAGTGTGTGTAAGTACGTGTACGTACGTGTAAGTATGTGTAGGTACGTGTGAGTACAAGTAAGTGTGTGTGAGTCCGTGTAAATGCGTATAAGTGCGTGTAAGTGTGTATAAGCACGTGTAAGTACGTGTAAGTGCATGTAAGTACGTGTCAGTTCAAGTAAGTGCATGTAATTATGTGTAAGTGCACGTTATTAGGTTAAAGTGCATGTAAGTACGTGTATGTGCGTGTAAGTGGGTGTAAGTGTGTGTAATTGGGTGTAAGTGCTTGTAAGTGCAAGTAAGTGCGTGTAAGTACATATAAGTGCATGTAAGTACGTGTAAGTGCATGTAAGTGCGTATAAGTGCGTATATGTGCGTGTAAGTTTGTGTAAGTGCGTGTTAGTGCATGTAAGTGCATGTAAGTTCGTGTAAGTGTGTGTAAGTATGTGTAAGTGTGTGTAAGTATGTGTAAGTGCGTATAAGTATGTGTAAGTACGTGTAAGTACGTGTAAGTATGTGTAAGTGCGTATAAGTGCATGTAAGTGTGTGTAAGTACGTCTAAGTGCGTGTAAGTGTGTGTAAGTGCGTGTAAGTGCATTTGAGTGCGTGTAAGTGTGTGTAAGTTTGTGTATGTGTGTGTAAGTGCATGTAAGTTCGTATAAGTGCGTTTAAGTACGTGTCAGTGTGTGTAAGTGCATCTAAGTGCATGTAATTGTCTGTAAGTGCATGCAAGTACGTGTAAGTGCGTGTCAGTGTGTGTAAGTGCGTGTAAATGTGTATAAGTGTGTGTAAGTATGTGTAAGTGTGTGTAAGTGCGTATAACTGTATGTAAGTTTATGTAAATGCGTGTTAGTTCATGTAAATGGGTGTAAGTGCGTGTAAGTGCTTATAATTGCGTCTAAGTGTGTATAAGTGCATGTAAGTGCGTGTAAGTGCGTGTACAGGTGTGTAAATATGTCAAAAGGTGTGTTAGTGCGTGTATGTGTGTGCAAGTTCGTGTAGGTACGTGTAAGTGTGTATAAGTGCATGTAAGTGCGTGAAAGTGTGTGTCAGTGCGTACAAGTGCTTGTAAGTGCCTGTAAGTGTGTGTTAGTATGTCTAAGTGCATATAAGTGTGTGTAAGTACGTGTAAGTGTGAGTAAGTGTCTGTTAGCGAGTGTAAGATCGTGTAGGAGAATGTTAGTGCGTGTAAGGGCGTGTAAGTGCGTGAAAGTCCGTGTAAGTGCGTTTAGGTATGTATAAGTGCGTGTCAGTGCGTGGAAGTGCGTGTAAGTACGTGTATGTACGTGTAAGTTCGTGTATGAACGTGTTAGTGCATGTAAGTACATGTAAGTACGTGTAAGTATGTGTAAGTGCGTGTAAGTATGTTTAAGTGTGTGTAAGTGCGTGTAAGTATGTGTAAGTGTGTGTAAGTACGTGTAAGTGTGTGTAAATTCATGTAAGTGCATCTAAGTGCATGTAAGTGTGTGTAAGTGCGTTTAAGTACGTGTCAGTGTTTGTAAGTGCGTGTAAGTGCGAGTACGTTTTTGTGTGTGTGTGTGTGTGTAAATGTGTGTAAGTGCGTGTAAATGTATGTAAGCATGTGTAAGTGTGTGTAAGTACGTGTAAGTGTGTGTACGTGTGTATGAGTGCGTGTAAGTACGTGTAAGTGCGTGTAAGTCCGTGTAAGTGTGTGAAGGTGCATGTTAGTTCGTGTAAATGCGTGTAAGTGCGTGCCAGTGCGTATACTTGCGTATAAGTGCGTGTAAGTGTGTGTAAGTGCGTGTAAGTGTGTGCAAGTACGTACAAGTACGTACAAGTACATATAAGTGCGTGAAAGTGCGTGTACGTGTGTGAAAATACATGAAAGTGCATGTAAGTGTGTGTAAGTGGGTATAAGTGCGTGTGAGTACGTGTCAGTGCGTGTAAGTAGGTGTAAGTGCGTGTAAGTGCGTGAAAGTGCATGTAAGTACGTGTAAGTATGTGGAAGTATGTGCAAGTACGTGTAAGTGCATATAACTGCATGTAAGTACGTGTAAGTATGTGTAAGTGCGTTTAAGTGAGTGTAAGTGCGTGTAAGTGCGTTTTAATGCTTGTACGTGTGTGTGAGTCTGTGTAATTGCGAATAAGTGCGTATAAGAGTGTGAAAGTTTGTGTAAGTGTGTGTAAGTATGTGTAAGTGTGTGTCAGTGTGTGTAAGTGTGTGTAAGTGCGTGTAAGTGCATTTAGGTGCGTGTAGGTACATGTAAGTGTGTGTTAGTGTGTGTACGTGCGTGTAAGTGCTTGTAAATGTGTGTAAGTGCGTGCAAGTCCGTGTAAGTACGTGTTATTATGTATAAGTGTGTGCAAGTGCGTATAAGTGCGTATAAGTGGGTGTAAGTGTGCGTAAGTGCGTGTAAGTGCGTGTAAATGCGTATAAGTATGTGTAAGTACGTGTAAGTGTGTGTAAGTGCGTCTGAGTACATGTAAGTACGTGTAAACACGTGTAAGTGCATGTAAGTACGTGTTAGTATGTATAAGTGTGTGTAAGTGTGTGTAACTGTGTGTAAGTGCGTGTCAGTGTGTATAAGTGCATGTAAGTGTGTGTAAGTGAGGATAAGTATGTGTAAGTGTGTGTAACTTTGTGTAAGTGCGTGTAAGTTTGTGAAAGTGCGTGTAAGTTTGTGTAAGTACATGTAAGTGCGTGTAAGTGCAAGTTAGTGCATTTAGGTGCGTGTAAGTACGTGCATGTGTGTGTAAGTGTGTCTAAGTGCGTGTAAGTGCTTGGAAGTGCGTGTAAGTGCGTGAAAGTACATGTAAGTACGTGTTAGTGCGTGTAAGTACGTATAAGTATGTGTAAGTGCGTGTAAGTTTGTGTAAGTGTGTGTAAGTGTGCGTAAGTGCGTGTAAGTGCGTTTAAGTATGTGTAAGTGTGTTTAAGTGTGTGTAAGTGCGTGTACATGCGTGTAAGTGCGTACAAGTTGGTGTAAGTGCCGGTACGTGTGTGTGAGTGCGTGTAAAGCGTGTAAGTGCGTGTAAGTGCAGTTAAGTGTGTGTAAGTGCGTGCACGTTCGTGTCAGTGTATGTAAGTGTGTGCAAGTTGGTGTAAGTGCGGGTAAGTGCGTGTAAGTGCGTGTAAGTGTGTGTAAGTGCGTGTAAGTACGTGTAAGTTTGTGTAAGTGCGTGTAAGTGCATGTAAGTGCGTGCCTTTGCGTATAAGTGGGTGTAAGTGCATGTAAGTGCGTGTAAGTGCGTGTCAGTGTGTATAAGTGCGTGGAAGTACGTGTAAGTACGTGTATGTGTGTGTAAGTACATGTAAGTGCGTTTAGGTTTATGTAAGTGCGTTTAAGTGCGTAAAATTATGTGTAAGTGCGTGTAAGTTTGTGTAAATACGTGTAAGTGCGTGCAAGTGTGTGTAAGTGCGTACAAGTGTGTGTAAGTGCGTGTAAGTGCGTGTAAGTTTGTGTAAGTGCGTGTAAGTGCGTGTAAGTGCGTGCAAGTGCGTGTAAGTGCGTGTAAGTGCGTGTAAGTGTGTGTAAGTGCGTGTAAGTACGTGTAAGTGCGTGTAAGTACGTGTAAGTGCGTGTAAGTACGTGTAAGTGCGTGTAAGTACGTGTAAGTGCGTGTAAGTACGTGTAAGTGCGTGTAAGTACGTGTAAGTGCGTGTAAGTACGTGTAAGTGCGTGTAAGTACGTGTAAGTGCGTGTAAGTACGTGTAAGTGCGTGTAAGTACGTGTAAGTGCGTGTAAGTACGTGTAAGTGCGTGTAAGTACGTGTAAGTGCGTGTAAGTGCGTGTAAGTGCGTGCAATTGCGTGTTAGTGGGTGTAAGTGCGTGTAAGTGTGTGTAAGTGTGTGTGAGTGTGTGTAAGTGCGTGTAAGTACGTGTAAGTGCGTGTAAGTGTGTGTAACTGCGTGTAAGTGCGTGTAAGTATGTGCAAGTGCGTGTAAGTGCGTGTAAGTGCGTGTAAGTGGGTGTAAGTACGTGTAAGTTTGTGTAAGTGCGTGTAAGTGCATATAAGTGCATGTTAGTGTGTTTACGTTTGTGTAAATGTGTGTAGGTACGTGCAAGTGTGTGTAAGTGTGTGTAAGTGCGTGTAATTGTGTGTGAGCATGTGTAAGTGTGTGTAAGTGCGTGCAAGTATGTGCAAGTGCGTGAAATTGATGTAAGTGCGTGTAAGTTCGTGAAAGTGCATATAAGTGCGTGTAAGTATGTGTATGTGCGTGTAATTACATGTAAGTGCGTGTAAGTGTGTTTAAGTACGTGTCAGTGCGTGTAAGTGCGTGTAAGTACGTGTACACTTGTGTAAGTACGTGCAAGTGCGTGTAAGTGCGTGTAAGTGTGTATAAGTGTGTGTAAATGCGTGTAAGTGCGTGTAAATGCAGGTAAGTGCGTGTAAGTGCGTGTAAGTGCATACAAGTGAGTATAAGTATGTGTAAGCACGTGTAGGTATGTGTTAGTTTGTGTAAATGCGTGTAAGTGCGTGCAATAGCGTGTTAGTGTGTGAAAGTGCGTGTAAGTGCATGTACGTACGTGTATGTGCGTGTAAGTACATGAAAGTACGTGTGAGTGTGTGTAAGTGCATGTACGACCGTGTAAGTACGTGTAAGTACGTGTAAGTGCGTTTATGTACGTGAAAGTGCGTGTAAGTGTGTGCAAGTGCGTGTAAGTATGTGAAAGTACGTGTAAGTATGTGTATGTGCATGTAAGTGTATGGAAGTGTGTGTAAGTGTGTGTTAGTGCGTGTGAGTTTGTGTAAGAGCGTGTAAGTTCGTGTAAGAGCGTGCAAGTATGTGTAAGTGAGTGTAAGTACGTGTAAGTGCGTGTAAATGCGTTTAGGTGCATGTAAGTGCATGTAAGTGCGTGTAAGTGCGTGTAGGTATGTGTAAGTGTGTGTAAGTGCGTATAACTGCATGTAAGTACGTATAAGTATGTATAAGTGTGTTTAAGTGTTTGTAAGTGTGTGTAACTGCGTATTAATGCATGTAAGTGTGTGTAAGTGTGTTTGTAGGTACGAGTAAGTGCGTTTAGGTATGTGTTAGTACGTGTAAGTGCATGTAAGTGTGTGTAAGTGCATGTAAGTGGGTGTAAGTGCGTGTAAGTGCGTGTAAGTGCGTGTAAGTACGTGTAAGAATACGTAAGTACGTGTAAGTGTGTGTAAGTGTGTGTAAGTGCGTCTCAATGCATGTAAGTGCATGTAAGTGTGTGTAAGTGTGGATCAGTGTGTGTAAGTGCGTGTAAGTGCGTGTAAGTACGTGTAAGTTTGTGAAAGTGCGTGTAAGCTTGTGTAACTACGTGTAAGTGCGTGTAAGTGCATGTAAGTGCGTTTCGGTGCGTGTAAGTGTGTGCAAGTATGTGTAAGTATGTGTAAGTACGTGTAAGTGATTGGAAGTGCGTGTAAGTGCGTGAAAGTGCGTGTCAGTGCGTGTTAGTGCGTGTACGTATGTGTAAGTAGGTGTAAGTGCGTGTAAGTTTGTGTAAGTACGTGTAAGTACGTGTAAGTTCATGTAAGTACGTGTAAGTACGTGTAAGTACGTGTAAGTGCGTGTAAGTGTGTGTAAGTGAGTGTAAGTGCGTGCAAGTGCATGTAAGTGCGTATAAGTGAGTGTAAGTGCGTGTAAGTTTGTGTATGTTTGTGTAAGTACGTGTAAGTGCGTGTAAGTGCGTGCAAGTGCGTGTAAGTGGGTGTAAGTGCGTGTAAGCGCGTGTACGTGTGTGTCAGTGTGTGTAAGTGCGTGTAAGTGCGTGTAAGTACGTGTAAGTGTGTGTAAGTGCGTGTAAGTATGTGCAAGTGCGTGCAAGTGTGTGTAAGTGCGGGTAAGTGTGTGTAAGTGCGTGTAAGTTTGTGCAAGTGCGTGTTAGTACGTGTAAGTATGTGTATGTGTGTGTAAGTACGTATAAGTGCGTGTAAGTGTGTGTAAGTGTGTGTTAGTGCGTGTACGTTTGTGTAAGAGCGTGTAAGTTTGTATAAGAGCGTGTAAGTATGTGTAAGTGCATGTATGTATGTGTAAGTGCGTGTAAGTGAGTTTAGGTGTGTGTAAGTGCGTGTAAATGCGTGTATGTGCGTGTAAGTTTGTATAAGTGTGTGTTAGTGCATACAAGTATGTGTAAGTGCGTGTAAGTACCTGTAAGTATGTGTTAGTGTGTGGAAGTATGTGTAAGAGCATGTAAGTATGTGTAAGTGCGTATAAGTGTGTGTAAGTATATGGAACTACGTGGAAGTGTGTGCAAGTATGTGTAAGTGTGTGTAAGTGCATGTAAGTGCATGTAAGTTTGTGTAAGTGCGTGTAAGTGCATGTCTGTGCGTGTAAGTGCGTGTAAGTTCGTGTATATTTGTATTGGTGTGTGTAAGTACGTGTAAGTGCGTGTAAGTCTGTGTAAGTCCGTACAAGTGTATACAAGTGTGTGTAAGTACGTGTACGTGTGTGTAAGTGCGTGTAAGTGCATGTAAGTGCGTCCAAGTGCGTGTAAGTGCGTGTAAGTGCATGTTAGTTTGTGTAAATGCATGTAAGTGCGTGTAAGTGCCTATAATTGCATGTAATAGCGTGTAAGTGCGTGTGAGTGCGTGCAAGTGCGTGCAAGTGCATGTAAGTGCATGAAAGTGCGTGTATATTAGTGTAAGTATGTGAAAGTACGTGTAAATGCGTGCAAATGCATATAAGTGCGTGTAAATTTGTGTTAGTGCGTGTAAGTGTGTGTAAGTTTGTGTAAGTGCATGTAAGCGCATGTAAGTACGTCTAAGTATGTGTAAGTGTATGTAAGTGTGTGTAAGTGCATGTAAGTCTGTGTTAGTGCGTGCAAGTGCGTGTAAGTGCGTGTAAGTGCGGGTAAGTGCGTGTAAGTGCTTGTAAGTGCGTGTAAGTTTGTGTAAGTATGTGTAAGTACGTTTAGGTGAGTGTAAGTGCATGTAAGTGCGTGTAAGTGTGTGTATGTGTGTGTAAGTGCTTGTAAGTGTGTGTAAGTGCGTGTAAGTGCGTGTAAGTGCACGTACGTGCGTGTAAGTGTGTGCAAGTCCATGTAAGAACGTGTAAATGGGTGGAAGTGTGCGTAAGTGTGTGTAAGTCCGTGTAAGGTCGTGTAAGTGTGTGTTAGTATGTGTAAGTGTGTGTAAGTGTGTGCAAGTTGGTGAAAGTGCCGGTAAGTCCATGTAAGTGCGTGTAAGTGCGAGAGTTGTGCAAGAGTTGTGCGAGAGTTGTACCAGAGTTGTGCCAGTGTTGGGCCAAGATTGTGCCATGATTCTGCCAGAATTGTGCCAGAGTTGTGCCAGAGTTGTGCCAGAGTTGTGCCAGAGTTGTGCCAGAGTTGTGCCAGAGTTGTGCCAAAGATATGCCAGAGTTGTGCCAGAGTTGTGCCAGATTTGTGCTAAAAATCCTGCCAGAGTGGTGCCAGAGTTGTGCGAGAGTTGTGCCAGAGTTGTGCCAGAGTTGTGCCAGA
>SZWC01005482.1:129547-144054 GCA_023375785.1 Penium margaritaceum
GTGCCAGAGTTGTGCCAGAGTTGTGCCAGAGTTGTGCCAGAGTTGTGCCGGGTTGTGCCGGAGTTTTTCCATAGTTGTGGCAGAGTTGTGACAGAGTTGTGCCAGAGTTGTGCCAGAGTTGTGCCAGAGTTGTGCCAGAGTTGTGCCAGTATTGTGCCACAGTTGTGCCAGAGTTGTGCCAGAGTTGTGCCATAGTTGTGGCAGAGTTGTGCCAGAGATGTACGAGAGTTGTGCCAGAGTAGTGCCAGATTTATGCCAAAATCCTGCCAGAGTGGTGCCAGAGTTGTGCCACAGTTGTGCCATAGTTGTACCAGTGTTGTACCAGAGTTGTGCCACGATTGTGCCATGATTGTGCCAGAGTTGTGTCAGAGTTGTGCCAGATTTGTGCCAGAGTCTTGCAAGAGTTGTGCCAGAGTTGTGCCAGAGTTGTGCCAGAGGTGTGCCAGAATTGTGCCAGAGTTGTGCCAGAGTTGTGCCAGAGTTGTGCCAGAGTTGTGGCAGAGTTGTGCCAGAGTTGTGCCAGATTTGTGCCGGACTTGTACCAGAGTTGTAGCAGAGTTGTGCCAGATTTGTGCCAGAGTTGTGCCGGATTTCGGCCACAGTTGTGCCAAAGTTGTCCAAGAGTTGTGCCACAGTTGTACCAGAGTTGTGCCACAGTTGTGCCAGAGTCGTGCCAGATTTGTGCTAGATTTGTGCCAGTGTTGTGCCAGAGTTGTGCCAGAGTCGTGCCAGAGTTGGGCAAGAGTTGTGCCATTATTGTGCCATAGTTGTGCCAGAGTTGTGCCTGAGTTGTGCCATACTTGTGCCAGAATTATGCCAGATTTGTGCCAGAGTTGTGCCAGAGTTGTAACAGAGTTGTTCCAGAGTGGTGCCAGAGTTGTGCCAGAGTTGTGCCAGAGTTGTACCAGAGTTGTGCCAGTGTTGTGCCAGGATTATGCCATGATTGTGCCAGAATTGTGCCAGAGTTGTGCCGGAGTTGAGCCAGATTTGAGCCAGAGTTGTGCCAGAGTTGTGCCAGAGTTGTGCCAGAGTTGTGCAAGGGTTGTGCCAGAATTGTGCCATGGTTGTGCCAAAGTTGTGCCAGAGTTGTGCCAGAGTTATGCCAGAGTTGTGCCAGAGATGTGCCAGAGTCGTGCCAGAGTTGTGCCAGAGTTGTCCCAGAGTTGTCCCAGAGTTGTGCCAAAGTTGTGCAAGAGATGTGCAAGAGTTGTGCCAGAGTTGTTGTCACACACAATCCTGCCGCAGCTCCGCAGAAGAAGCAATCGGCGGAACAGGAGTTAGAGAGGCAAAGGATCCGCGCATGGCATGCTGGCTCCCGCGGATGCGGTTGAGCGAGGGGTAGGCGCGGATCCGGGAAAACAGGAGGCAGGGCATTGGTGGAAGGGTCGCCGAAGACGAATGTTTGCCTGCACCGGTTCCTCTCGGCCAAAGGATTGGTGGCTAGGCGGGAAGCAGTGAAGGGAAAATGCCGCGGTGCGAAGGAAACAGGGATAAGCCAAAGCATGATCCGCGGCCGCTGACGAAGCGCAGCCTGAACTGCGGAGGAATTAAGCAGTCAGAGGAGAAACGACCAATCAACACAAGCGACTAAGCATCAATTACGGAGGAATCTTGGGAGACGCACCGCAGAAGACGAAGATTCAAGGAAGAACACGAAGAACCGCGTGTACAAACCTCGGTTGAAGAAAGTGACCAGTAGAGTAGACAGTGTGTGGGACGAGACGCGCGGTGCGTAGCCGCACCGCGTGGAGTCCGAGTAGGAGTGGGAGGATGTGAGAGGGATGAGACCGTCGGCGTGTAGACACGCTACGCGGAGTCCCGAGTAGAAAAGGGGCCTCACTAGCAGTAGAAAGATAGCAATTCAGACTTGCTTGTCTTCCAGAGCATTCTATGTACTCCGCCATCAACTTCATCAAAGTCATTGACTCACTCACATCTCGGTGTTTCGCCCATTGCCCTCTCGCCTTCAGTAAACTCTTGGAATCCAGTTCACGGACCGTAGGAGTAGGCGCGTAAGGGACCAAAAGTCCGATTGAGGTGGGCTGCCGGCGGTGTCCCTTGCTTACACACGTCCACGGAACTGGGTTCCGCGGAGAGGAGTCGGACGCCACGAGGTGGTGGACTCCCGTGTGGGAAGAAGTGGAACGCGGAGCGTCATTCATCGGTGAGGTACCTACGCAGGTGTGAAACTGTGATCTGCGACATAGCTAATAGTTGGGATCTTCCTCTGTGGGTTATCGCATCCCAGTAGTCCGCGGAGAGATACTGATCAAAGGGTGCAGCCGCAGTAGCTTATGACTTGTTGCCCGCGGAGTGACCTCTAGACTAAGGGTGATAGCCGCACCTTGCTGAAGCACCTATAGTCATCTCAGTAGTAGAAAGAGTAATCCGCGGGGTACCGCGGAGAGTTCCCATCCGCGGAAAGATCAAGGGAGCGGCAAAATTGGGGGTATCAGTGTCATGGTGCGGTGAGCGTGGATAGTTCTTTGCTCTCTGTCAGGAGAACTGCACGTGCCTTTCAGATCAGTCGTTCATGTCGGCGGCTAGCTTCGTGCATCAGGATACAAGGCGCCGGCAGCAGCTGTCATCAGCGCGGAGCTTCCTGCCACGACGGGCCACGACCTGCGCGGGAAGCCGGGATTCCTCACCTGTGTTGTCCCGCGCACCAGTCAGCTCCTCGCCGGGCTCTGATCCGCTCGCCCAACACCGACGAGTAACCGAGTGGTTGGAGCAGCTGCACTGGCGCCGCATTATGGATGCGCTCGCCGAACACGCGGAGGTGGAGAGTGTCCACAGTTCCGACAGCCATGGATTGGCACAGCATCAACAGGGCCAAGGGGGCCCACCAATTGCGCCACTTGGGGCGCAGTGGTTCTCCGATGCATCACCTTCTCTGCAAGAATCCTCCGGTGGTGGAGAGCTCGGGGTCTACCGCGGATTGGTGTATCGGCGTCGGGGCGGACAGCAGCAGCAAGACCCTGGCGGAACAGAGGTGCAGCGCATGCACTCGCCAGCACACCCGCAACTCTTACCGCTGAGCCCCGAGCATTCAGGGATTCCCGAAACACTAGCACCAGACAAGCAGTGGATGTCGGCGCAACAGCCGAGGATGGGACTCCTGAATCCCGCCCTTGGGATGCCTCAGGACACAAACCCGCCACGGCAGCTGGCCGAGACAACCACGGACGCCATGACCGCGGAACCACTTGGGCCAGAACTACAGCTGCAGCAGATGGCTGTATCCACACATCCCACAGGAGGCACGCAGATGGGGATGCCTATGCCAGNGGGGCGCAGTGGTTCTCCGATGCGCCACCTTCCCTGCAGGAATCCTCCGGTGGTGGAGAGCTCGGGGTCTACCGCGGACTGGTGTATCGGCGTCGGGGCGGACAGCAGCAGCAGGACCCTGGCGGAACAGAGGTGCAGCGCATGCACTCGCCAGCACACCCGCAACTCTTACCGCTGAGCCCCGAGCATTCAGGGATTCCCGAAACACTAGCACCAGACAAGCAGTGGATGTCGGCGCAACAGCCGAGGATGGGACTCCTGAATCCCGCCCTTGGGATGCCTCAGGACACAAACCCGCCACGGCAGCTGGCCGGGACAACCACGGGCGCCATGACCGCGGAACCACCTAGGCCAGAACTACAACCGCAGCAGATGGTTGTATCCACACATCCCACGGGAGGCACGCAGATGGGGATGCCTATGCCAGTGCAGGCATCAGGAGTTGCGCAGTCACCGATGAACCAACTCACTATGGGTCAGACTCTCCCGACCATGGGAACAATCGCGGGAGCGGTCGCGCAGCTCCAAGCAATTGAAGTGGTCCAGCCACCGAGTTATCCGCAGCAGCACCCAACGGAGGGTGGACAGGTGAACACGACGCAATGGCTCCCCGCATCACAGCCAAGTTCGATCACTATGCCAACCGGAGCGCTCTCGCAACCACCTGCGACAGGTACACCACCACAGCAGCAAATGATGATGGGCACCGTGCAGGCGGCAGCCATGTTGCATCCGCCCACAGCGGGATCATGGCAGCCGGAGCATGTGCCACTGCAGCCCACGATGCAACTGGGAACCATGGCTGGGCCCTCCGCAGTCTCGCAGCTGCCACAACAGATGCCTCAGCCTGGCAGCGGAGTCAACTACCAAGGGAACACGGCCCAGCCTCAGCCGACTGGGACCCAACCAACGAGTCAGCAGCAGCAAGCGATTGGAGGAGGAACACAGCTAATGGCTGTGACGCGACCTCCTGCGGTAGTGCCGGCCCTGTGGACGATTCAGACACAGCAACAGATGGGTTCGATGCCGGTGGGAATGGTGCCGCAGACGATCACGCCCAACCTGACTCCGCAGCAACACATGCCCACCTCCCAGCAGTTCCACCACAAATAGCCGGTGGGAACAATGGCAGGTGGGGCACCTCCCCAGGCCTCGCTGCCAACACCGCAACAAACTAGACAGAGCCACTCGTACCTGCCCCCACAGCTGCTGCAAGGGAATCCGCATATGACCATCAGCGCTGGAGTTGCAGCCCCTCCCCATACCGCGTCCACAGCCCCACCGGTTCCGATGTACTGGGTATCGCAGATAGCAGTACCACCGGTACAGGGAACCCCGATGCTGCCGAGTGGGATGGCATTCTTCTCCACACCCTACGCCACCTCTACAACCGCCCCCTCTTCCTGGTACATGCCTCTCCCTCCCACGCAAGCAAGTCTTCCCATACCCGCGGGGCACCTTCAGATGCCGATCCAGGCCAATGGATATTCCGCAGCTCTACCTGCTGCCGTCCCCCCGCCACATGTTGTGACTGCATTGACGACTAACCGCAGCACCGTCCCGCAGTTGCAGTACGTCCGTTCCGAGCCCGCCAACATTCCCCGGCTGGATTCTTTCAAAGGCGCCCCGGAGGAAGACCCCTGGGTCTGGCTCAAACAAATCACCCTCTACGCTAGCATCGGCCGGATTCCGCCGGACCTCTCCTTCGCCACCGCGGAACTCCACCTCCAGGGAGCAGCAGCGGACTGGTATAACGCGCGAGTACCTTTTCCATCTTTTGAGGACTTTGGCAACGCCCTCATAGAACGCTTCAAACATCTCACAAAGGAAGAAGCGTTGCGGAAGATTGAGAAAGAAGTCATGCGCAAGGATGATGACATTCGCAGATTCTTGGATCAGTTCCTGACATGGGCCTCAGTGGCCAAGAGTCCACAGGGGGAAGGACTGCCGCTGTGGGTTCTCCTGCAGAACCTCATTCGCGCCCTTCCGGACGAGATCAGCAGTCTCATGATCGCAGACCGCTACCCATCCCTGCAAGATGCGGTACGTGACGCCACAGATATCTTCACCAGGCAGCGGTCGACTCGACAATACCAGGGCGCTGACACCCACGCACCTTCATCCTCACCCGCTCCACCTCCGCAACAGCAGAAACCAAAAGCCTGTTACACGTGCCAGAGCCGGGAACACATTGCGCGGGACTGCCCTCGCAAGAGACAAGCAGCTCTGCGCCCTGAAACAGCTTCTCAGGACTCCATGGTCCAGCAGTGGTAGTAGTATTACAACCAGATGTGGCCCGGCCAATAGCAGCAGCATCCGCCACAGCAGAAGCAACAGCCACAGCCACTGAACCCGCCACCCACGGGACAGGACAAGGCGGCTCAGGGAGCGGGTCAGGGCCTTCTGCCAAATCCGCAGCAGAATCCCGCAGCCGGAGCTCGCAACGTGAAGCTAGGCTTGCCAATGGCAGAGGACGAAACCACCAAAGTGGCACCAACACCTGTGGAAGCAGAGCTCATCGCACGTGCCCGACGAATCAAACTCCGTGGGTGGGATCTGCAAGAGGCTGCGCAGTTGCAGGACGATCTACGTCGACGAGCGGAAGCCGCCGAGGCCCAGCTGCAGGAAGCCATCGCTGCCCGCTCCATGCGACCCCCAGAGAAGCTCCGCCAACCCAATTCCACGCCTGCGGTACCGGTTGCGACCAACGCACCTGCGTCTCGACCTATCCCCACCCCTGCAGCAGATTCCGCTGATCCGGTCCACAAACTCTTCACCACCCCCATTGCCTCTGTCAACTTTTTTGACTTCCTTCGTCTTCATCCCGAACTGGCTCCGCGGCTCCAAGAGGAATTTGCTAGCGCCAATGATCGCCTCCAGGCTGTGGGTATCTCTCTTGCCTGCACCACTCCGCCCCATGGCATTCAGAACACCCGACGCGTTGTAGCAGAAATACCACCTGCGTTAACTACAGAAGAAATGGAATGGGGATGGGCACCTCAACCTTTGGAACCACCCCGACGTGACGACCGCCACTACGAAGTGGCCTATTGTGTGGTCTGGATCTGTGGCCGCAAGTTCCTGGCCATCATTGACACCGGGGCAACCCACACTACGGTGGCCCTCCGCGTCCTCTGTCTCATCGGATGGGCAGACCGCGTCATCCCAACAAGGCGGCAGTTCAGTAACTCCGCGGGAGGACTAGATTACGGAGATGGTGAAGTCCAAGGCTTGCCCTTACAGGTGGGCACCCTGCATGAACCAGTGGATGTCCAAGTGACCCAGGCGCGGACCTACGATGTTCTCCTGGGCATGGACTACCTCCTCCCACGACGTGGCAACCTCCTGTTTTCCTTGGGTGTCATGCAGCTTACATCCGCCACGGGCACGAAAGACTACGCCCTCATCACTGTGGGTGACCGTGTCACAGTGCCAGTAGCCGAGGCCCCAGCCTTCTCACTCACTGATGCGGCACAGGAAGATACTACTGCACGTTCCCTGAGCAACCTGACACCGGTGGATGATATCTTGGATGCGGAACAGCTCCCTGTTGAGGAGTGGCGTGAGCTTTCCGCGGAACATGCGAACGCAGGGATGCGTGCCACCCTCCTGGGGCTGTGGCAGCAAGGCGAGCATGCATTTGGACCAGGCCTTCCCCTGGATGAGGATGATGACTTCTACCCCATACGAGAGCAACTGCCATATCCGCCGCCGCGGTGGGACCATATCCTTCACCCCCGCCTCTCACCATCCCAGAAGCAGGACTTCCGGGACTTGCTGGATTCTTTTGCTGATATCTTCGCTGGGTCGACAACAGACCTTGGGGCGATCAACGCCTTCCATGTCATCAATACCGGCTCAGCGCCCGCGGTGAAACAGAAGGTCCGCCGAATCCTTCCTGACCAAGAGCAGATCATCAATGACGGTCTCGCAGAATTAAAGGCACAAGGCGTGATCGTGCCCATCGTCAGTCCCTGGCGCGCTAACTTGGTTATCGTTGGAAAGCCAGACGGCTCCAAACGCTTGTGTGTCGACTTCCGCGACCTCAATCGTGTCACCGAGGAAGACGCTTACCCCATGCCGTTGATCGTCGACATCCAGGAGCGTCAACAGGGGCGCGGATGGTTTGCGAAACTCGACGTCAAAGCAGCCTTCCACGCCGTTCCCATGCACCCGGACTCCATCATCAAAACAGCCTTTGTCACCCCTGAAGGCCTCTACGCCTTCACCCGCATGCCATTCGGTCTCCGTAATGCCATCGCCACGTTCCAGCGCGTCATGGACTCCACCCTCCGCGGCATTCCCAATGTGAGCTGCTATATCGACGATATCATGGTTGCCGCTCACAGCTTTGAGGACCTCTTCTCCTCCCTCTCCGCCGTCTTCAATGCGCTTCGCGCTGCAAACCTCAAACTCAAGGCTGCCAAATGCTCCATTGGTGCTGCGGAGATGGAATTCTTGGGGTTTGTCATGAGTGCTGACGGCATTAAAACCGACCCTGCAAAGATTGCCGCCGTTCAGGAATGGCGACAACCCACTACTGCGGGACAGGTCAAAATCTTCTTAGGCTTCGTCTGCTTCTACCGCAAGTTCGTCCGCGACCACGCACGCATCATCCGCCCGCTTCAGCAGTTGACTCATCAGGACGTCCCGTTTGAGTGGAGTTCGGAGTGTGCGGCTGCTTGGGCGGAAATCAAACACCGCCTGGTTACGGCACCCATGTTGGAGTTCCCTGACTTCAACCTTCCCTTCGCTATCACGACCGACTGGTCGCGGGACGGCCTTGGCGCTGTACTGTCGCAGTCGGTCCAGGAACCGGTTCAGCGGGTGGTTGCATATGCCAGCTGCGCCCTCACTGATGGTGAGCGGAACTATCCACCAGTGAAAGGTGAGTGCTTGGCCGTGTTGTGGGCCCTCCAACACTTTCACGACTACATCAAGAATGGCAAGCCTTTTTCGGTCCTGACGGATCACCAGGCGTTGCAGTGGCTGCTCACGACGCAAAACCATGAGGGTATCTTGGCCAAGTGGGCTCTCCTCCTGCAAGGCTACAACATGAAGATCAAGTATCAGCCCGCGCTCGCTAACCGCAACGCGGATGCCCTTAGCCGCCTTCCACGCGCGGATTGGCCACCTCCCACGGACCCCCAGGACAACCTACAAGAGTCTCCCCGCGCAGACGCCTCCCCACCCGCGGATNGGGCCCTCCAACACTTCCGCGACTACATCAAGAATGGCAAGCCTTTCACGGTCCTGACGGATCACCAGGCGTTACAGTGGCTGCTCATGACGCAAAACCATGAGGGTATCTCGGCCAAGTGGGCTCTCCTCCTGCAAGGCTACAACATGAAGATCAAGTATCAGCCCGCGCTCGCTAACCGCAACGCGGATGCCCTTAGCCGCCTTCCACGCGCGGATTGGCCACCTCCCACGGACCCCCAGGACAACCTACAAGAGTCTCCCCGCACAGACGCCTCCCCACCCGCGGATGCTGAGCCCCAGTGGGAGGGTGTTGCTCGTGAATTCACGGAGGAAGAATCCGCGGTTGCATACCAACTTCTATCCGAACTGGAGCCTGCTGACTGGCTGGGCACCGCGGAGAGCCTTCCTGCTCTCACCGATACCGGTCTTCAGCTTGCCCGCCGCTTCAACCCTGACATCCGCGGCTGGACGTTGGAGGACGTCGCGGCCCACATTCCCTCTCAGCCGTCGTCCCGCCGGACTCCCACGACCGCACCGGTGGCCATTGCTTCTTCTTCAACGACCCCTCCACCCACTGCCTCCCCTCTTCTTGACACGCGGCACCCCCTCTCCTTGGTCGATTTCGTCCTCCATTCTCCCACATCTGCGGAACAACTCCAGGCGCTCTTTTCATCTTACAACCCCTCCCTCTTCCCCGTCGGCATCCGCCTCTCTTGCACCCTCACCCACGATACAGGGGTCTCCATGGTGGCCCGTGCAATTGTCGCAATACATTCCCGCGTCCGGGAGGAGGCTTGCCAAGCATCATGCACGTGGACCCCCACACCGCTGACCAACGGTCCACCACCGCCAACCGACATCCACGTGGCATGGTGTTACGTCTGGGTGTGTGGCCGTAAGCTCGTGGCCATCGTGGACACCGGCGCCACCCATACTACACTCGCGCTGCGGATGGCCCGCACACTGTGTCTTGATCACCTCATAGTTCCCACTCGACTCGGCTTCTCCATCTCCACCGGAGCCATCGATGCACCCATTGGACAGATCGAGGCCCTGCCTATCCAAGTAGCCAACGTGCATGCACCGCATACCGTGCTGGTATGTGCCGTCCGCACATATGACATGCTCTTGGCGGTCGATTGGCTCGCGCCGCGCCAGGCGGATATATTGCTCGGAGCGGGCATCCTTAGTCTCATTTCTGCAGCCGGTATTCGATCGTTCACCCCGCTCTTCACTTTGGCTCGACCACTCTCCGTCCTTCCCCCTATGGTCCTCACGCCGTCCTCTTCTGGTACCCAGTTCACCCGTCGTGTTATGCGCAATTCCAACAACACCCGCGGAACAGCATCCACCATGGCTCGCCCTTCCGGCACGGGGTCCGCGCCCTCGAACGGGGGGGGGTGAGCGTGCCACGAGACGGACCTCTCGACGACAACCCATGGGCCGTGTTACGACGAGTACAAGACGATTCGCGTCACCAGCGGTAGCGGCATTGGGTGCAACCCCAGGAGCACCTCCAGCATCAGGCCCGTCCGCGGCGGGAGTAGCATCACCTGGAGCCCCTCCAGGCCCGAATCCTGCAGCAGCAGCAGAAGCGGCGACATCTGACGCCTCGCCGGCACCAGGCCCTCTCGCGGCACCAGAAGCCTCAGCGGCACTCGAAGCAGCAACACTACCCGGACTTCCGGCAATAGGCCATTCCGCGGCACCAAATGAGACAGCATCTCCTTGGGCACCCCCGGCACCAATCCTTACCGCGGCAATGGCAGCATCGCCCAGTACGCCTCCGCCATCTGGTCCGACGGCATCCCCGGTGGTGATGACAGTTGCGGGAGCACCGCCACCGTCCGACCCATCTGCACCAACCGCACATTCTTCCTCTCCACCGGCCTCACGCGGAACCCTACGCCCCTTACTCAGCGTCGGCACAATCATGGAGGGCGCGCAGACACGACTCGAGGAAAGCTCTGGGGACAGTGGAGATCATCCAAAGACTGATTACCTGCTGGACGTGGTGAGCAGCGTGATCATCCACCTACTCGACGAACTCCCGGAGGTAGTCCGCGCAAACCTGGGGGACTCCTTCTTCAACCCCGCCTGGCAGGTGGCACTGAAGGGCGCGGCCAAGACTGCCCTCGCTTTAGGATCGCAGGCACGACAGGTACAGTTGCTGGAAACGGCGGGGGCCGAGCGTCTCCTCTGGGTGCTCCGCGACCTCCTCAACCTTCGTCCAGCGCAGGCCATGGCGGGCGTGGCAACGCTCTTGGACACGACACATCCTGACCGTAATGTGGATGCCGCCCGCGAATGGTGGCTCCTGGTCCGCCGTGACCAAACCGCGGATCCCACACGCCGCTATGTGCATCTACTTCAGGAGCGTTCCCGGGCACTCACGATATACCACGCCGCCCGCATGCCGGCAGGAACAATGGAAGCACCGGACCGCAAGGCAACAGCGGAACTCTGGAGGTGGGATTACCTATTTGGGCTCACCTCCCGCAGGTGGGGACTGCAATACACAACAGCAGAGATGGCAGCCTTCTCCGCGACAGAGCAGCAGCATGAGCATTGGTTCACCGCCATCGCCAACGCCTGGCGGCTGACTCAAGACAATGCCACGCGCCAGCGGGCCGTGACGGAGGTAGCGGAAGGGCTATGGAAATCCCTTCAGGGAACTTGCACAGCACTAACAGAAGTAGTACGTCACTGGGCACGTGAAGCAGTCAACGAGTGCCGCGAGGAAAAGAACCGCACCCACAGTGAGACCGAAGAGGCGCAAGAGTATCTCCGCGACTCCTCGGAGCTCACAAGCATGAGGGAGCGACTGCGGGTACTTTGGCAGAACATGGCGGAAGAACAGAGGCGGAAGGAAGAAGCTGCAGCGGAACAAAAGGCGGCGCAGGAAGTAGAAGCTGTGATAGAAGCAGTAGTGGCAGCCGCAGAATGCGACGTAGGAGTGGACACAACAGGACAAGAGGCGAAAACCGCTCCGGAGGAAGAAGCAACAGGTGCAGGAGAGGCAGGGACCGCGACACAACAAGCAGCAAAGGCACAGACAGCAGAGCGGCAGAAGGAGGCACAAGGGGAAAGCAGGAATCAAGAACAGGACGTGATTGCCAAAGCAGCGGCGGCCAGAGGAGGAGCGCGGAAGAACACCCCACAACTGACTCTGTCCCCGGCTCTACTCGAGAGAAGAGCCAAACTCCAGCATGCCGCCAGAAGAGCTACAGCATTCGCGGCTTCCCGGGGGCAGGCGGTCCCAGCTCACGCGGCGCCAATCAGCCGGGAAGCTGAGCTGCAAAAGGATTCCGCCGCAAAGAAACAGACACCGTCCGCGGACACCACACCAACATCGCACCGCAAGGAAAAAGGGAAGCGGGCCATTGAGGGCAGCTCCACAACCATCACCCCCGCCAAGCGCAGTAAACAAACCCGCCCAATCCCAGGAATGGGTCAGCCCGTCGATTTGGAGCAGCTCGCGCAGGTTCAGCGGAGCGTCGTTCAGGCAATGGAGCTGCTCCTGGAAGTGTCCCGCAACGTACCTTTGCCGGCTGGATCAGTCCCGGCGCAACTTCAACCCCTTTGGGGGGGCGCGGGTGCCTCACCACAACACAAGCAGGGGATTGAAGAGGGTGCCGCGGTGACAACAATGAAGCGGAAGGCAGGAGGGGTAGTGATCTCTGAACTCAGCGAGTCACCATCACCTGATGAAGATCAACCCATCTTGAAGGGACGAGGCCTGCTGCGACTCCCCGAGGCAGCATCAGAACAGAAGGCAGAACCAGAGGCAGGAGAGGTCCGCGGAGCACGAGGCCGGCGGTCTGGAGAGGTGCCAGAAACAACCCTGCGAAGCCAGTGGGATGAGGGGGAACTCCGCGCGGTAGGGATCCTGCGCATCTTCCCCGCTCCGGACAGCTGGGACAGGGAACCCCCCGTCTATGACGAGAAAAACCAACGGCGTCTGCAGACGATGAAGGAAGAACAAGACGCGAGGCGGGCCCAGGGGCTGCCAGCGTTGGAAAAGGAAAAGAAGAAGAAGAAGGGGGAAGCCTCCGCGGGAAAGGTGGTGAAGGAGAAGCCCGCCGAGACGCAAGACTGGAGGATCTGGCAAGCCGCGCACATCCTGCTCCGCGCCACAACCAAGGAACAACAGAAGGAGGAGGCGGACAAGGTGTATAAGGACCTGGGGACGCGGATGGGGGTGGAATATGACAGAAGGAAGAAAGACGATCTCGCCCATACCTGCGAACACTATGCGTGGGAAGGTGGCCGTCTGTGGCGGACCAAGCCACAGGTCCTCTGGGTGCCCCCACCTACCTTGCAACGCGCGGTGGTCGAGGCGTACCATCAACACCACCACACTGGCGTCCAGGCACTCAAGGAGCGTCTCACCCCCATCCTACACATACCAAACCTCCTGGAAATGGTGAAAGACGTGGTGCAACACTGTGCTCCATGTGAACGCCACCGCAAAATAACGCCGCGGGACATGCCGCTCTTCCTACCTTCCCCCATCGGCGAGCTGTTAGACCGCATCATCATCGACTTCCACGGACCTCGTCCTCGCCGCGCCCAAGGAGAGCGGTACTAGATTGCAGTAGTGGATCATTTCACCAAGTACATATGGGTCCGAGCTGTTCCCGACAAATCGTCGGAGCGCGCGGCACGCTTCATCAGGGAAGAGGTGTTCTACAAGTTCGGAGGATGTCGCGTGGTGCACAGTGACAACGGCACTGAATTTGCAGGAGCGTTCCGTGAAGAGCTCGCGGAATGGGGAGTGCAGCATGTGCATTCTGGACGGTACCGACCCCAATCCCAGGGCCAGGTCGAGCGGCTACACGAGATCTTGGAGCGAGCAGTGGCCACCGCGGTGGCCACAGACTGGGGGGAGACCCTCAAGAAGACTGCTCACTTCATCAACATCACCCCTAGCCGCGCCACCACATTTTTGCCGCACGCCCTTCTCTTCGGGCAGCCTCCACGCGCGGCAC
Organism: Penium margaritaceum; assembly: GCA_023375785.1. Lineage (NCBI taxonomy): Eukaryota > Viridiplantae > Streptophyta > Zygnematophyceae > Desmidiales > Peniaceae > Penium > Penium margaritaceum. The sequence continues at coordinate 143,029 of SZWC01005482.1, forward strand.
TTGGCATGCCGCAGCCTCCACTATTGCTGCCACTGGACCCCGAGCAACAGCAAGAAGGAGGCTCAGAGAAGGAGCAAGAGCTGGCAAGGGACAAAGAAGTGCAGGAATGGTACCGATTACGATGCCAGAAAACCGCCACGGTGAGGGCAGAGGCACGTCTCAGAGCATCGGTTTCAGCTTGGCGCGGATGTGATTGTTGAAATAGTGTGCACCTTGTCCACTGCCTAGCTGGCTAGCTACACATACAGACAAGGCATGCACTGCTCTATGGAGTATGTCCCCTTGGTCTGTTCTGAGATGGGCCAGGAATGCACTGCCCATAATGGGTATGTCCCCTGTGGCTCATCATAGGAACCATACCTTTTTGGCTTGGTTGATTAGGCACCGGAGTCTCAAACCAGAGGTCGCGGGTTCAAACCCCGCGACGGCCGCAATTTTCTTTGTGGCCAAAACTGGGACAGGAAGCTTCTAGGAAGCTTACTAGAGCCTGCCTTGAGGATGACACTTGGCGGTCTAAGGACGCGCCAAGTAGGAATGTAGGATGAGGTTGGCTCCAGTGGAGCCACTACAAGCAGAAGCTTTAGCAAAGCTCTGCAAGTATAAAAGCCTGTACCTTGCATGCATCCATTTACAGTTCTTGCCTTTGAGACTCCTCACAGAGTGTCCAACCAAAGGTAGACACTAAAGACCAACATGCGGACTTCGTGAGGTTGCAAACCAAACGAACCTAAAGTGTGGATCCCTCGTTCGAGGGTGATATGTTATCTTGGTTGCAATACCAAGAGCGGTTGGCGGCCTCCCATGTCGGGACCCGTTTTCTAGACCGTTGCTATCCGGCGCATTGACAAAGGGTTATGGGCCCACACTTCTGGTTCTAAGGCACGCTTCCAAGACCGACTAGCGCGTGGTCTTGCAGGGCGCACAGGTACAACAGGGACACGACCATCGGACGGCTCCATCTGCTCCATCGGCTCCATCGGCTTCTTCAGGTAGGGTGCGCGCACGTGGCGGACTAGGGGACGAGGA
>SZWC01005483.1:73861-102049 GCA_023375785.1 Penium margaritaceum
TGTGTTTCTGACCACTTTGTTTCTGACCACTGTGTTTCTGACTAGTGTCTTTCTGACCACTGCGTTTCTGACCATTATGTTTTTTACCACTGTGTTTCTGACCAAAGTAGTTCTGACCACTCTTTTTCAAAAAACTGTGTTTCTGACCAGTGTGTTTCTGACCAGTGTCCTTCTGACCACAATGTTTCTGACCAGTATGTTTCTGACCACTGATTTTCTGACCAGTGTGTTTCTGACCAGTGTGTTTCTGACCACTGTGTTTTTGACCAGTGTGTTTCTGACCAGTATGTTCTGACCAGTGTGTTTCTGACCACTGTGTTTCTGAAGACTATGTTTCTGACCACTGTGTTTCTGACTAGTATGTTTCTTACCACTGTGTTTCTGACCATTGTGTCTCTGACCATTGTGTTTCTGACCACTGTGTTTCTGACCACTGTGTTTTTGACCACTGTGTTTCTGAACACTGTGTTTCTGACCAGCGTATTTCTGACCACGGTGCTTCTGACCACTGTGTTTATGACCAGAGTGTTTCTGACCACTGTGTTTCTGACTTGTGTGTTTCTCACCACTGTGTTTCTGACCAGTGTGTTTTGGACCAGTGTGTTTCTGACCAGTGTGTTTCTAACCAGTGTGTTTCTGACCAGTTTGTTTCTGACCACTGTGTTTCTGACCAGTGTGTTTCTGACCACTGTGTTTCTGACCAGTGTGTTTCCGACCACTGTATTTCTGACCAGTGTATTTCTGACCAGTGTGTTTCTGACCAGTCTGTTTCTGAACAGTGTGTTTCAGACCACTGTGTTTCTGACCTGTGTGTGTCTGACCACCGTGTTTCTGAACATTGTGTTTCTGACTACTGCATTTCTGACCAATGTGTTTCTGACCACCGTGTTTCTAACCACTGTGTTTCTGATTACTGTGTTTCTGATCAGTGTGTTTATGACCACTGTGTTTCTGACCACTGTGTTTCTGACAACTGTGTTTCTGACCAGTGTGTTTCTGACCACTGTGTTTCTGACCAGTTTGTTTCTGACCAGTGTGTTTCTAACCAGTGTATTTCTGACCAGTGTGTTTCTGACCAGTGTTTTTCTGAACAGTGTGTTTCTGACCACTGTGTTCCTGACCTCTGTGTTTCTGACCACTGTGTTTCTGATCATTGTGTTTCTGACTACTGTGTTTCTGACCAGTGTGGTTTTGACCGCTGTGTTTCTGACCACTGTGTTTATGACCACTTTGTGTATGACCACTGTGTTTCTGATCACTGTGTTTCTGACCACTGTGTTTCTGACCACCGTGTTTCTGACCAGTGTGTTTCTAACCACTGCGCTTCTGACCACTGTGTTTCTGACCACAGTAGTTCTGACCACTCTTTTTCCAAAAATGGTGTTTCGGACGAGTGTGTTTCTGACCAGTGTCCTTCTGACCAGTGTGTTTTTTACCACTGTTTTTCTGACCAGTGTGTTTCTGACCAGTGTGTTTCTGACAACTGTGTTTCTGACCACTGTGTTTTTGACCAGTGTGTTTCTGACCTGTGTGTTCTGACCAGTGTGTTTCTGACCACTGTGTTTCTGAAAACTGTGTTTCTGACCACTGTCTTTCTTACTAGTATGTTTCTGACCACTGTGTTTCTGACCATTGTGTCTCTGACCACTGTGTTTCTGACCACTGTGTTTCTGACCACTGTGTTTCAGACCACTGTATTTCTGAACAGTGTGTTTCTGACCAGCGTGTTTCTGACCACTGTGCTTCTGACCACTGTATTTATGACCAGTATGTTTCTGACCACTGTGTTTCTGACCAGTGTGTTTCTGACCACTGTGTTTCTGACCAGTGTGTTTCTGACCAGTGTGTTTCTGACCAGTGTGTTTCTGACCACTGTATTTATGACCAGTATGTTTCTGACCACTGTGTTTCTGACCAGTGTGTTTCTGACCACTGTGTTTCTGACCAGTGTGTTTCTGACCAGTGTGTTTCTGACCAGTGTGTTTCTAACCAGTGTATTTCTGACCAGTGTGTTTCTGACCAGTGTGTTTCTGAGCAGTGTGTTTCGGACCACTGTGTTTCTGACCTGTATGTTTCTGACCACCGTGTTTCTGACCACTGTGTTTCTGATTACTGTGTTTCTGATCAGTGTGTTTATGACCACTGTGTTTATGACCACTGTCTTTCTGACCACTGTGTTTCTGACCAGTGTGTTTCTGACCACTGTGTTTCTGACCAGTTTGTTTCTGACCAGTGTGTTTCACACCAGTGTATTTATGACCAGTGTGTTCCTGACCAGTGTTTTTCTGAACAGTGTGTTTCTGGCCACTATGTTTCTGACATGTGTGTTTCTTACCACTGTGTTTCTGACCATTGTGTTTCTGAGTACTGTGTTCAGCACCAGTGTGTTTCTGACCACTGTGTTTCTGACCACTGTGTTTATGACCACTGTGTTTATGACCACTGTGTTTCTGACAACTGTGTTTCTGACCACTGCGTTTCCGACCACTGTGTTTCTGACCACTGCGTTTCTGACTAGTGTATTTCTGACCCCTGTCTTTCGGACCACTGTGTTTCTCACCAGTCTGCCTCTGACCAGTGTGTTCTGACCAGTGTGTCTCTGACCACTGTGGTTCTGACCACTGTGTCTCTGACCACTGTGGTTCTGACCACTGTGTCTCTGACCACTGTGGTTCTGACCACTGTGTCTCTGACCACTGTGGTTCTGACCACTGTGTCTCTGACCACTGTGGTTCTGACCACTGTGTCTCTGACCACTGTGGTTCTGACCACTGTGTCTCTGACCACTGTGGTTCTGACCACTGTGTCTCTGACCACTGTGGTTCTGACCACTGTGTCTCTGACCACTGTGGTTCTGACCACTGTGTCTCTGACCACTGTGGTTCTGACCACTGTGTCTCTGACCACTGTGGTTCTGACCACTGTGTCTCTGACCACTGTGGTTCTGACCACTGTGTCTCTGACCACTGTGTTTCTGAGCAGTGTGTTTCTGACCACTGTGTTTCTGACCACTGTGTTTTTGACCAGAGTGTTTCTGACCTGTGTGTTCTGACCAGTGTGTTTCTGACCACTGTGTTTCTGAAAACTGTGTTTCTGACCACTGTGTTTCTTACTAGTATGTTTCTGACCACTGTGTTTCTGACCATTGTGTCTCTGACCACTGTGTTTCTGAGCAGTGTGTTTCTGACCACTGTGTTTCTGACCACTGTGTTTCTGAACAGTGTGTTTCTGACCAGCGTGTTTCTGACCACTGTGCTTCTGAACACTGTATTTATGACCAGTGTGTTTCTGACCACTGTGTTTCTGACCAGTGTGTTTCTGACCACTGTGTTTCTGACCAGTGTGTTTCTGACCTGTGTGTTTCTGACCAGTGTGTTTCTAACCAGTGTATTTGTGACCAGTGTGTTTCTGACCAGTGTGTTTCTGAGCAGTGTGTTTCGGACCACTGTGTTTCTGACCTGTGTGTTTCTGACCACCGTGTTTCTGACCACTGTGTTTCTGATTACTGTGTTTCTGATCAATGTGTTTATGACCACTGTGTTTCTGACCACTGTCTGTCTGACCACTGTGTTTCTGACCAGTGTGTTTCTGACCACTGTGTTTCTGACCGGTTTGTTTCTCACCAGTGTGTTTCTCACCAGTGTATTTCTGACCAGTGTGTTTCTGACCAGTGTTTTTCTGAACAGTGTGTTTCTGGCCACTATGTTTCTGACATGTGTCTTTCTTACCACTGTGTTTCTGACCATTGTGTTTCTGACTACTGTGTTCCTGACCAGTGTGTTTCTGACCACTGTGTTTCTGACCACTGTGTTTATGACCACTGTGTTTATGACCACTGTGTTTCTGACAACTGTGTTTCTGACCACTGCGTTTCCGACCACTGTGTTTCTGACCACTGTGTTTCTGACCACTGTGTTTCTGACCACTGCGTTTCTGACCACTGCGTTTCTGACTAGTGTATTTCTGACCCCTGTCTTTCGGACCACTGTGTTTCTGACCAGTGTGTTTCTGACCAGTGTGTCTCTGACAACCGTGTTTCTGACCACTGTGTTTCTGAGCAGTGTGTGTCTGACCAGTGTGTTTCTGACAAATGTGTTTCTGAGCAGTGTGTTTCTGACCTGTGTGTTTCTGACCACTGTGTTTCTGACCAATTTGTTTCTGACTAGTGTGTTTCTGACCACTACGTTTCTGACCATTGTGTTTTGAACACTGTGTTTCTGATCAAGTTTCTGACCACTCTTTTTCCGACCACTGTGTTTCTGACCAGTGTGTTTCTGACCAGTGTCCTTCTGACCAGTGTGTTTCTGACGAGGGTGTTTCTGACCAGTGTGTTTCTGACCAGTGTGTTCCTGACCAGTGTGTTCTGACCAGTGTGTTTCTGACCACTGTGTTTCTGAACAGTGTGTTTCTGACCACTGTGTTTCTGTTTAGTGTGTTTATGACCACTGTGTTTCTGACCATTGTGTCTCTGACCACTGTGTTTCTCACCACTGTGTTTCTGACCACTGTGTTTCTGACCACTGTGTTTCTGAACAGTGTGTTTCTGACCAGTGTGTTTCTGACCACTATGCTTTTGACCACTCTGTTTCTGAGCACTGTGTTCCTGACCATTGTGTTTCTCACCACTGTTTTTCTGACCACTGTGTTTCTGACCAGTGTGTTTCTGAACAATGTGTTAATGTCCAGTGTGTTTCTGACCATTGTGTTTCTGACCACTGTGTTTCTGACCAGTGTGTTTCTGACCACTGCGTTTCTGACCACTGTATTTCTGACCACTCTGTTTCTGACCAGTGTGTTTCTGACCACTGTGTTTCTGACCACTTTGTCACTGACCAGTGTGTTTCTGACCAGTGTGTTTCTGACCACTGTGTTTGTGACCAGTGTGTTTCTGACCATTGTGTTTATGACCAGTGTGTTTCTGACCAGTGTGTATCTGACCAGTGTGTTTCTGACCAGTGTGTTTCTGACCAGTGTGTTTCTCACCACTTAGTTTCTGACCAGTGTGTTTCTGACCACTGTGTTTCTGACCAGTGTGTTTCTGACCAGTGTGCTTCTGACCAGTGTATTTCTGACTAGTGTGTGTCTGACCAGTGTGTATCTGAACAGTGTGTTTCTGACCACTGTGTTTCTGACCTGTGTGTTTCTGACCTGTGTGTTTCTGACCATTGTGTTGCTGACTACTGTGTTTCTGACTAGTGTGTTTCTGACCACTGTGTTTCTGACCACTGTCTTTCTGACCATTGTGTTTGGGACTACTGTGTTTCTGATCAGTGTGTTTATGACCACTGTGTTTCAGACCACTGTGTTTCTGACCACTGTGTTTCTGACCACAATGTTTCTGACCACTGTGTTTCTGACCTGTATGTTTCTGACCACTGTGTTTCTGACCACTGTGTTTCTGACCACTGTGTTTATGACCACTGTGTTTCTGACCAGTGTGTTTCTGACCACTGTGTTTCTGACCACAGTGTGTCTGACCACTGTGTTTCTGACCACTGTGTTTCTGACCACTGTGTTTATGACCACTGTGTTTCCGACCAGTGTGTTTCTGACCAGTGTGTTTCCGACCACTGTGTTTATGACCACTGTGTTTCTGACCAGTGTGTTTCTGAGCAGTGTATTTCAGACCAGTGTGTTTCTGACCACTGTGTTTCTGACCACTGTGTTTCTGACCATTGTGCTTCTGACCACTGTGTTTCTGACCAGTGTGTATCTGACCAGTGTTTTTCTGACCAGTGTGTTCCTGACCACTGTGGTTCTGACCACTGTGTTTCTGACCACTGTGTTTCTGACTATTGTGTTTCTGACCACTGTGTTTCTGACCACTGTCTTTCTGACCACTGTGTTTCTGACGACTATGTTTCTGACCACTTTGTTTCTTACCACTGTGTTTCTGACCAGTGTGTTTCCGTCCAGTGTGTTTCTGACCACTGCGTTTCTGACCACTGTGTTTCTGACCAGTGTGTTTCTGACCATTGTGTGTCTGACCAGTGTGTTTCTGACCACTGCGTTTCTGACCACTGTGTTTCTGACCAGTGTGTTTCTTACCATTGTGTTTCTGACCAGTGTCTTCCTGACCACTGTGTTTATGACCAGTGTGTTCCTGACCATTGTGTTTCTGACCACTGTGTTTCTGACAAGTGTGTTTCTGACCAGTGTGTTTATGACCAGTGTGTTTCTGACCACTGTGTTTCTGACCACTGTGTTTCTAACCACTGTGTTTCTGACCAGTGTGTTTCTGACCACTGCGTTTCTGACCACTGTGTTTCTGACCACCGTGTTTCTGACCACAGTGTTTCTGACCACTGTGTATCTGACCACTGTGTTTCTGACCAGTGTGTTTCTGACTAGTGTGTTTCTGACCACTGTGTTTCTGACCAGTGTGTTTCTGACCACTGTGTTTCTGACCAGTGTGTTTCTGACCAGTGTGTTTCTGACCAGTGTGTTTCTGACTAGTGTGTTTCTGACCACTGTGTTTCTGACCAGTGTGTTTCTGACCACTGTGTTTCTGACCAGTGTGTTTCTGACCAGTGTGTTTCTGACCACTATATTTCTGACGAGTGTGTTTCTGACCATTGTGTTTCTCACTACTGTGTTTCTAACCACTGTGTTTCTGACCACTGTGTTTCTGACCATTGTGTTTCTGACCAGTGTTTTTCTGACCAGTGTGTTTCTGACCAGTGCGTTTCTGACCACTGTGTTTCTGACCACTGTGTTTCTGACCACTGTGTTTCTGACTATTGTGTTTTTGACCACTGTGTTCTAGACCAGTGTGTGTCTGACCAGTGTGTTTCTTACCACTGTGTTTCTGACCGCTGTGTTTCTGACCAGTGTGTATCTGACCAGTGTTTTTCTGACCAGTGTGTTTCTGACCACTGTGTTTCTGACCACTGTGTTTCTGACCACTGTGTTTCTGACCATTGTGTTTCTGACCACTGTGTTTCTGACCACCGTGTTTCTGACCACTGTGTTTCTGACCACTTTGTTTCTGACCAGTGTGTTTCTGACCACTGCGTTTCTGACCACTAAGTTCCTAACCAGTGTGTTTCTGACCACTGTGCTTCTGACCACTGTGCTTCTGTCCACTGTGTTTCTGACAAGTGTGTTTCTTACCAGTGTGTTTCTGACCACTGTGTTTCTGACCAGTGTGTTTCTGACCACTGTGTTTCTGACCAGTGTGTTTCTGACCAGTGTGTTTCTGACCAGTGTGTTTCTGACCACTGTGTTTCTGACCAGTGTGTTTCTGACCACTGTGTTTCTGACCAGTGTGTTTCTGACCAGTGTGTTTCTGACCAGTGTGTTTCTGACCACTATATTTCTGACCAGTGTGTTTCTGACCAGTGTGTTTCTGAGAACTATGTTTCTGACCACTGTGTTTGTGACCAGTGTGTTTCTGACCACTGTGTTTCTGACCATTGTGTTTTTGACCACCGTGTTTTGGACCACTGTGTATCTGAGCACTGTGTTTCTGACCAATGTGTTTCTGACCAGTGTGTTTCTCACCAGTGTGTTTCTGACCAGTGTGTTTCTGACCAGTGTGTTTCTGACCACTGTGTTTCTAACCACTCACTTTCTGACCACTGTGTTTTTAACCAGTGTGTATCTGACCAGTGTGTTTCTGACCACCGTGTTTCTGACCACTGTGTTTCTGACCACCGTGTTTCTCACCAGTGTGTTTCTGACCACTGTGTTTCTGACCGCTGTCTTTCTGACCACTGTGTTTCTGACCACGGTGCTTCTGACCATCGTGTTTCTGACTGCTGTGTTTCTAACCACTGTGTTTGTGACCAGTGTGTTTATGACCAGTGTGTTTCAGACCATTGGTTTTCGGACCAGTGTGTTTTTTACCACTGTATTTCTAACCCATGTGTTTATGACCTGTGTAATTCTTACCAGTGTGTTTCTGACCACTGTGTTTCTGACCACAGTGTTTCTGACCAGTGTGTTTCTGACCAGTGTCTTTCTGACCACTGTGCTTCTGACAACTGTGTTTCTGACCAGTGTGTTTCTGACCAGTGTGTTCTGACCACTGTAATTCCGACCAGTGTGTTTCTGACCCCTGTGTTTCTGAGCACTGTGTTTCTGACCACTGTGTTTATGACCACTGTGTTTCGGACTAGTGTGTTTCTGACCACTGTGTTTCTGACCAGTGTGTTTCTGACCAGTGTGTTCTGACCACTGTAATTCCGACCAGTGTGTTTCTGACCCCTGTGTTTCTGAGCACTGTGTTTCTGACCACTGTGTTTATGACTAGTGTGTTTCGGACTAGTGTGTTTCTGACCCCTGTGTTCTGACCACCGTGTTTCTGACCAGTGTGCTTCTGACCAGTGTGTATCTGACCACTGTGTCTCTGACCACTGTGTTTCTGACCAGTGTGTTTCTGACCAGTATGTTTCTGACCAGTGTGTTTCTGACCGGTTTGTTCCTGATCAGTGTGTTTCTGACCACTGTGTTTCTAACCACAGTGTTTCTGACCACTGCGTTTCTGACCACTGTGTTTCTGACCACTATGTTTCTGACCAGTGTGTTTCTGACCACTGTGTTTCTGACCACTGTGTTTCTGACCACCGTGTTTCTGACCAGCGTGTTTCTGACTACTGTGTTTCTGACAAGTGTGTTTCTGACCACTGTGTTTCTAACCCGTGTGTTTCTGACCAGTGTGTTTCTGACCAGTGTGTTTCAGACCAGTGTGTTTCTGACCACTGTGTTTCTGACCACTATGTTTCTGACCAGAGTGTTTCTGACCCCTGTGTTCCTGACCATTGTGTTTTTGACCACTGTGTTTCTGACCACTGTGTTTCTGACCACTCCTTTTCTGACCACTGTGTTTCTGATCAGTGTGTTTCTGAACACTGTGTTTATGACCGCTGTGTCTCTGACCAATGTGTTTCTGACCACTGTGTTTGTGACCACTGTGTTTCTGACCTCAGTGTTTCTGACCACTGTGTTTCGGACTAGTGTGTTTCTGACCAGTGTGTTTCTTACCACTATGTTTCTGACCACTGTGTTTCTGACCACTCCTTTTCTGACGACTGTGTTTCTGATCAGTGTGTTTCTGACCACTGTGTTTCTGACCACTGTGTATCTGATCACTGTGTTTCTGAACACTGTGCTTCTGACCACTGTGTTTCTGACGAGTGCGTTTTTGACCGCTGTATTTCTGACCATTGTGTTTCTGACTACTGTGTTTCTGACCACTCTGTTCCTGACCACTGTGTTTCTGACCACTGTGTCTCTGACCAGTGTGTTTCTGACCAGTGTGTTTATGACCACTGTGTCTCTGACCAGTGTGTCTCTGACCACTGTATTCCTGACCATTGTGTTTCTGACCATTTTGTTTCTGACCAGTGTGTTTCTGACCAGTGTGTTTCTGACCGTTGTGTTTCTGACCACTGTGTTTCTGACCACTGTGTTTCTGACCACTGTGTTTCTGACCACTGCGTTTCTGACCACTGTGTTTATGCCCACTGTGTTTCTGACCACTGTGTTTCTGAACAATGTGTTTCTGACCACTGTGTTTCTGACCAGTGTGTCTCTGACCAGTGTGTTTCTGACCACTGTGTTTCTAAACAGTGTGTTTCTGACCACTGTTTTTCTAACCAGTGTGTTTCTGACCAGTGTGTTTCTGACCACTGCATTCCTCACCTGTTTTTCTGACCAGTGTGTTTCTGACCACTGTGTTTCTGACCACTATGTTTCTGACCACGGTGTTTCCGAGCACTGTGTTTCTGACCACTGTGTTTCTGACCACTGTGTTTCTGACCACTGTGTTTCTGACCACTCCTTTTCTGACCACTGTGTTTCTGACCACTGATCAGAAGATCAGTGTGTTTCTGACCACTGTGTTTCTGACCACTGTGTATCTGACCACTGTGTTTCTGAACACTGTGTTTCTGACCACTGTGTTTCTGACAAGTGTGTTTGTGACCGCTGTGTTTCCGACCATTGTGTTTATGACTACTGTGCTTCTGACCACTCTGTTCCTGACCACTGTGTTTCTGACCACTGTGTCTCTGACCAGTGTGTTTCTGACCAGTGTGTTTATGACCACTGTGTCTCTGACCACTGTGTTTCTGACCACTGTGTTCCTGACCATTGTATTTCTGACCACTGTGTTTCTGACTAGTGTGTTTCTGACCAGTGTGTTTCTGACCACTGTGTTTCTGACCAGTGTGTTTCTGACCACTGCGTTTCTGACCAGTGTGTTTCTGACCACTGTGTTTCTGACCACAGTGTTTCTGAACAATGTGTTTCTGACCACTGTGTTTCTGACCTGTGTGTCTCTGACCACTGTTTTTCTGACCAGTGTGTTTCTGACCAGTGTGTTTCTGACCACTGCATTTCTCACCAGTGTGTTTCTGACCAGTGTGTTTCTGACCACTGTGTTTCCGGCCACTTTGTTTCTGACCACTGTGTTTGTGACCGGTGTGTTTCTGACCACTGTGTTTTGGACCATTGTGTTTCTGACCACTGTGTTTCTGACCACTGTGTTTCTGACCACTGTGTTTCTGACCAGTGTGTTTCTGACCAGTGTGTTTCTGACCAGTGTCTTTCTGACCAGTGTGTTTCTGACCACTGTGTTTCCGTCCACTGTGTTTCTGACCACTGTGTTTGTGACCAGTGTGTTTCTGACCACTGTGTTTCCGTCCACTGTGTTTCTGACCACTGTGTTTGTGACCAGTGTGTTTCTGACCACTGTGTTTCTGACCACTGTGTTTCTGACCGGTGTGTTTCTGACCACTGTGTTTTGGACCATTGTGTTTCTGACCACTGTGTTTCTGACCACTGTGTTTCTGACCACTGTGTTTCTGAACAGTGTGTTTCTGACCAGTGTGTTTCTGACCAGTGTCTTTCTGACCAGTGTGTTTCTGACCACTGTGTTTCCGACCACTGTGTTCCTGACCACTGTGTTTCTGACCACTGCGTTTCTGACTATTGTGTTTCTGACCACTGTGTTCTTGACCAGTGTGTATCTGACCAGTGTGTTTCTGACCACTGTGTTTCTGACCACTGTGTTTGTGACCACTGTGTTTCTGACAACTGTGTTTCTGACCAGTGTGTTTCTGACCACTGTGTTTCTGACCACTGTCTTTCTGACCACTGTGTTTCTGACCACTGTGTTTGTGACCACCGTGTTTCTGACCACTGTGTTTCTAACCGGTGTGTTTCTGACCAGTGCATTTATGACCAGTGTGTTACTGACCGGTGTATTCTAGACTCTGTTTCTGACCACTGTGTTTCTGCCCACTTTTTTTCCGACCAGTGTGTTTCTGACCACTGTGTTTCTGACCAGTGTGTTCCTGACTAGTGTGTTTCTGACCAATGTGTTTCTGACCAGTGTGTTTCTGACCACTGTGTTTCTGACCAGTGTGTTTCTGACCAGTGTGTTTCTCACCATTGTGCTGCTGACCACTGCGTTTCTGACCAGTGTGTTTCTGACCAGTGTGTTCTGACCACTGTGTTTCTGACCAATGTGTATTGACCCCTATGTTTCTGGCCACTGTGTTTCTGACCACTGGGTTTCAGACCAGTGTGTTTCTGACCAGTGTGTTTCTCACCACTGTGATTCTGACCAGTGTGTTTCTGACCAGTGTGTTCCTGACCACTGTGTTTCTGACAAGTGTGTTTCTGACCACTTTGTTTCTGACCACTGTGTTTATGACCAGCGTGTTTCTGACTAGTGTGTTTCTGAGTACTGTGTTTCTGACAAGTGTGTTTCTGACCACTGTGATTCTGACCAGTGTGTTTCTGACGAGTGTGTCTCTGACCAGTGTGTTTTTCACCACTGTGTTCTTGACCATTGTGTTTCTGACCATTGTGTTTCTGGCCACTGTGTTTCTGACCACTATGTAACATGACACTCATACCCCCAATTTTGCTGCGCACGATGTTCCTTCCGCGCTCTCTAATTCCCCGTCTGGTCTGCTCCGCGACTCTGCGGTTCCGCGCTTCCGGGCAGCACCCGCTTGCTGCTCCTCCGCTACCTCTCCTGGTCTTCCGCAGATGCTTCACACCCTCAGGGTCCCGCTCGTGGGTATTGCTCCGCGGCTTGCTCCTTGCCGGAACGAGAGTGTGCTACCTCGTGGCCTCTGACTCCTACGCCTGCGGAATCCCGTTCCGTGGCCGTGCGCAAGGCCGCAGAGTCACCGGCAGCACCTTTTACCCAACTTGCGTTCTTTGGTGGTGACTGTTCTCAGCAGAATCCTTGTTGGACCCAGGATTGGGAGCGGATCGAGCAGTATGCTCCACACACACTCTGGGGAGAAGTATTCGTCCTTCGCGGAATGCCTCCGCGGAGAGCAACCTAAGGGCTCCCTGAACAGCTGTGGATCCCAAAAGGGGAAGTGCGAGTGTGAACCAAACTGACACTTGCGCGGATCAATGAGACAGAAGGAGGCAATCGGATTCTCAACAAGTCAGGACTTCGGTCTCATAAGTGGGAAGCAGGCTTGCATTAACTCAAATTGCACAAGATCAGACAAAGGGTACGCATTTTTTGTCACACTAGTTCCTCCGCTACACTACTTCTTTATATTCACCAAACATAGCTCTCTAAAACTCCTCCTACCACACTCTTCCCCTACCTTGGACTCCGCGCGCTGCGTTACGCGCACCGCGGGTCTCGTCCTTGATCACACACACACACACACTTTACTACTACATTTCCGTGTTCTACTACTGCTCCTTCCTATAGTCCGCGGCTTGGATACTCGCGGTCTTGTGTTCTTCCTTGAATCTTTGTCTTCGTCCTCCCGGTCCTCCTCCTTGATTACCGCTGCCCACCCTGAGCTCTCACTGGTCGAGCTCCTTCTTGACATCTGGTTCTGCCATCGTGTGTTTTTGCACATCCGACGCTCCCAGTTCTCCGCGGCGCAATCCATGTTTTCTTCCCACCGCGGATTCTCACCTTGCTGTCCCGCCCGTTTTGGCTTCTCCGCAGCCATTGCTTCCAATAGCCGTCGAAAGATCATCGTCAATTCATGCTTCATGGCGGCAACTTTTCCTGCCTCTTTTCCTTTGCCGCTGCTGGATTTTGCGCCACCCCACGATCTACCGCCATCTCGTGGCCGGAGCCAGCATATCTTGTGCGTTCTCTAGTACTCGGCGGCCTCCCCTTAATCCTCCTCTGCGATTCTCTAGTCGCGCACGCCACGTTCCGCGGATTTGTGGGTTGCGGCAATTTTCCCTCCGCGGATCCATCTCCTCCTCAGCGGAGATGCGGTGGATCCCCGCCTTACACTGATGCCCCCAACCCCCCCTTTTCAAGACTCTGTCCTAGAGTCTCCTTAGCGCAACATACGTGTGAACTTTCATGGGGGGACCCGGCCGCTGCCGTCGCTGGCAAGGGCGGCAGTACGTCTCCACATCTCTGCCCTCCTGTTGATATCTCGCGGAACACTCCTGATGTACATACAGTTGGCACCCCTCGCATCGGGCTCCTGCAGTGATGTCCTCCGCACCCAATCTTCTTTTGCAGGTCGCGCAATGCGGTATCCGTTCATATGTCCTGCAACTGGTGGAGAGGTACACCATATGCCCTTCCTCGTTCCTTCCCACCTCTGTAGCACACTACGCGTGAGCCCATCCTCCGCAGTGCTCACAGTGGCATGCCGTCCCTGTGACGATCCCCATACATCTGTCTCCACAGCAATGCAGCCCGGAGTTTTTCGCACCCCAATCTTCTTTTCAGGGCCGAGCCAAGCTTTGCTGGCATGTCCACACTCCTTCCTTGTCCCTCTTGCCGCATCGCAGATGGTACATCTTCAAGCACATGCCACGTCCCTTGTCGAACTTTGCCATCCCCTCGTGGCAGGCTGTGCAAGCAGGTTCTCGGGTCTCTGCGATGAAGCTGAGGTAGCAGTCTGCCTCAAGGAGCTCATTGCACACGCTTTGGTGACATTGGCCCTTCTAGGCAGAGCTGCCCGCCACCAGGCATTCGCGGTGCGCGGATCTCGTGCGGACAGCTCACTTTTCCCCATCCTGCACCGTTTTTAGGCATGTGGGACATGCCGCGGATTTGTGCCCTTCCATTCCCGGTCCCTCCTCTTCCTTCGATTCTTCCTCTTCTTCTTCCTCATTCACTCGCGGTGCCCTACGAATGCCTCATTGCTTCTCGACTTCCTCCCTGCACCTTCTGCACACCGCAGCCCCGCTTTGCCCTCCGCGCCCATCACGAGGTGGTGCCAGGCAACTAGTGCAGATCTTGCGGAGGCATCCGCCACAGTCCTGCACTACGACTCCCGACCACGGGCCGCATTGAGCGCATTTCTTTTCTTCTAGTTCCTTCCTCCTTCTTTCCTCTGCCCCGACCCGTCCCTCCGCTTGCCACTGCCTCATCGTGGTTCCGGAAACGGAGCGCGGACCTCTCCTTCGCTCTAGGGGCCCTTCGTCTTCTTCCTCCTCTTCCTCCTCCTCCTCCTCTTCTGGGTCCCACCTTCCGCGGGATGGTGCTCCCCCAGCGCCGGGTCCTGCTCCCTCTTCCTCATCCTTTTTCCTTGCGGCCTCCTGTTTAGCAGCCTCCTCTAGACACCGCAGGCAGGTGCGGTTGTGTCTCATGCAAGTCTTGGAGGCTCCATCGGCGTACGGATGCACTGGATTCCCGCACACCCGGCACATCACCTTTAGGAGTGGTTCAGCAAGGAGATCGTCTCCGCACCACACACACGGGCCTATGTAGTCAGCCAGGGCCTTGGGGTTCATCGGCACCCTCGTCTGCGGTGGTGCTTTCTGGGGTTGCTGCTGGACTACCTCCGCTAAGGCTTGCTCGGGCTGTGGCTCGAGCCTGCCTTTAGACTCCTTTCGCCGGTCCTATTGCTCTTTCTGCTCTTGCCGTCTCTCCTCCTGTTGCTCCTGCTATTGCCCGCGCAACACCGGCTCGCACCATTGTTCCGTCCTCACCTCGTCCGCGGCCAGTTCGCGGACATCGGACTCCTCGTCCTCAATTTCCTCTGGTCCTTGGGTCCATTCCTGCTCTTGCTGCAACACCTGCCTTTCGCAGACGTCCAGCACCTCCTCCGCTCTCCATCCCCGCGAGCCCTTCCACTATCTCAGAGGCGGCAGGCGACCTCCCGTCCCAGGGATGTGCGTTTGCCATGCTGCTGGCAGTAGTACAAATTCCGTGGCCGGGTAACTGCGGTTGCTGAACCCTTTTGGTCCTTCTAGCCACACTTGCCCCGCCTCAACGTTAGCCACGCGGTACACCTCCCGCAGCTCCCCTACCTCTCGCCCCGCACTGGGGAAGGGGCAGAGATACACCAAGTGGCCCTCCTTGATGGATCCATGGTTCAACCGTCGGTTGGCCACATCACATCCGCGCCACGCAGTGACCGAACCCCTCAACCGCGCCTCCGTCCGCATGGCCTTTGTCCACACACAGCGCTCGCAGAACCATTCCGCGACCTCCCTGTCCTTTTCTTCCTCCGAGAGTTTCTCTTGCTCCTCCGGAGCAAGTGGTAGCCTCAGCGGCTTCTGGGGCATGCCCATCGCCGCCCGCGGTGGTTTTCCGAAGAGTAGCACGTGGGATGAGAAGGAGGTTCCTCGGCTGGATGTTGTGTTGATGAAGTGCACCGTCTTCTTCAGCTTCTCTGCCCAGCTGCTGCCCTCCGTGGTGGCCACTGCTCGCTCTAGTATTTCGTGCACCCGCTCTACTTGCCCCTGGGACTCTGGTATGTACTACCCAGAGTGTACATGGTGGAGCCCCCGCTCCTCCAGCTCCTCTGTGAAGGCCCCCATGAACTTTGTGCCATTGTCGCTGTGCACCATGCTGCACCCACCGAAACGGTAAAAGATTTCCTGGCGGATGAACCTTGCGGCGGTGGCTGAGCTTTTGTTGGGCACAGCGCGGACCCAGAGGTACTTCGTGAAGTGGTCCACCGCTGCAATCCAGTACCGATTCCCTTGGTCGCGGTGCGCGCGGGGGCGGTGGAAGTCGATAATAATCTTCTCCAGCGGTTCGCCGATAGGAGAAGGCTGGAACAGCGACTGGTCCCGCGGCGTGGTTTTCCGCGCTCGTTCGCGGGGGGCACAGTGCTGCACTACTTCTTTGATGAGAGCCACCAGGTTCCGTACATGAATGATGGGCGTCAGGCGATCCTTCAGCGCCTACGCACCAGTGTGGTGATGGCGGTGGTAGGCTTCCATAACTGCCTTGTACAGCGTGGGTGGGGGTACCCACAGAACGCGCGGAGTCAATCTCCAGAGACGGCCATCCTCCCATGCATAATGCTCGCACAGACGGGCTAGATCATCCTTTTTCCTCTGGTCAAATTCCACGCCCAGCCGTACTTCCAGGTCCACGTACACCTTCTGCGCCTCCGCTTTCTGCTGCTCCTTGCTGCTGGCGCAGAGAAGGATGTGGGCGGTCTGCCAGATCCGCCAGTCCTACGTCTCCATGGACTCCTTCCTCCCTGCTTTCTCTGTCACTGCTTCCCCCGGCTTTCGCTTTGTCTCCAGCATTATTGTCGGCAGTCCGCGCGCTTGCCTTCCATCCTGCTCCGCTTTCATCACCTCGAACTTCTTGCGGTTCTCTTCATCATAGACTGGCGGCTCCCTGTCCCAGGAACCAGGTACGGGGAACAGCCGAAGGATGCCAATCGCTCAAATTTCGCCTTCATCCCACTGATCTTGTAGCCTACTCTCAGCGGGGCTGCTCAGTCGTCTGCCGCGTCTCGCAGTGCGGTGCAGCTCAATCACTTCCTCTTTTCTCCGCGGAGCAGTTCCTGGAGCCCGTAGTAGCCCTTGGCTGCGTGTGATGGGTTGTTCCTCTTCCAAACCTCCCGGCAACTCAGTGATTTCGGAAGCCACCATCACCGCCGCCTCTTTCTCCGCGCGTCCCCTCTTTTCTTCCCCCTTGCTTGCGGCTGCTGTAGCGACTTCGTCCAAGACAGGCCGCAATGATGCCGGCACCATCTCCGCTGGCATCTGGACTCTGCGGAAGACTGCCACCAGAAGCTCAGCTGCCTGCGCGGCCTCCCGCCGGGCTTGCGCTAACTGTTCCGGAGTTACACTGGGGCTGGAGCCCTCATGTGCATGAGGTTGTTTCTCTCTCTGTGGCTCCGCGGCCATTGCCTCTTGCGCCTTCCTCTTTCCTTTCGAAGCATGAGTGGTTTCCTCCAGGAGAATGTGCACCGGCTCCTCACTTCGGTCGGTGTCCGCCCGCACTGTTGTTCTAGTCTGGCTTAGCGTTGCCGCTCCTTTCCAAACCACTGCCGCCGCTCCGGCCTGAAGTTGTGCCTTCCGCCGGAGGGAGCCATCGGATGGCTCCGGGTGGTGGCGCTTGGCACCAACTTTGTACCTCTTCCCTATCTTCTTTTCTCCTTCTGCTGCTGCCTGCCTCGCCGCGGCTCTAGCTATTGTCATTTCTTTTGCTGCCTCTGCCGCTGCGCTACTTGCTCCTATCCCGGCCGCCTCCGCGGTTGCCGGTGTTTATGTTGCTGCCTGTGACTCCATGGCTGCTGCTCCTGTTGCCTTCTCTGTCGCTGCTGCCGTTGCCTCTGCTGCCACTACTGCTACCTCTTTGTCTTGTGCCGTTGCCACTGTTGCAGCTGCCGCGACTGACTCTGCCTTCGCCGCTGCCGCCACCGCTGCTGCTGCTGCTTCCTCTGCCTTTGCCGTTGCCGCCGCTACTTCTGCTTCCCCCATGATTTCCCTTATGAGTTCCACTGTAGCTTCCGTATCTGCCTTAGCCGCCACTTCCCACTCCTTGGCCAATCGGGCCTCTAACACCGCGGCCTCTACGGCCGCCCGTTCTGTCTCGGCTGCCTCCTCCTCCCATTCTTTCCGCAGGCGTTCTTGCATCCGCTACAACTGAGGAGAGGGCTGGGTGTATTCACGGGCCTCCTCCACCTGCGCATCCCTCCTGCTCTTGTCTTCTCGGCATACTTCCGCAGCCTCCTTGGCCCAATGTCGCACCTCTTCTTGCTTGAGACGCAATCCTTTTCCTCGAACCACGGTCCAGTGTGCTTCCGCAACCACTGTCACCATCCTGGTGCGTATCATATTATGGAGCGTCAGCGTCCAACACTTTTCCATGGCTTCCATCCAGCGTCCCTCAGGCACCTGGGTGTCAGCAAGCCGCAATCTTTCCTCTTGCGGATGCTAAACGCTCCACCTGGCATAGACGATGTTGAGCAAATATCCCCACCTCCACTCATCTGCCACGGATCTTTGCCGTGGTGCCTGCGCCGATCCGGGTGCCTGGTCATTCACGTGGTACAGGATGAGGGCTCTGGCCCTCTCCTGGAGCAGATGCACGTACCATCTCTGTGGACTGCTCCTATGGTCCTTCCACACCCTGTTCCACCACACTCAAGCGGCTTCAAGTGATGGGTTCACCCGCTCGGTGTCCAGTAGTTCCGCGACGCCAGTCATGTCACTTGCCACCCCTGGTTTGATGCTCAGGCTGTCCTGCAATGCCAAGACAAGGCGCTCTGCGCCTGCTGTTTCCAGCAAGAGCACCTGCCTCTCGTGCACTCCGAGGGCTAGGACCCCCCATGGCTGCTCCCTTTAGTACCACCTACCACATCTTGCCAAACAGTGAATCCTCGAACTCCGCGCGGATCACTTCCGGAATCTCTGTCAGGAGTTGGATCATGACGCTTCTCACTACTTCAAGCAGTAAGGCTTCCTTGAGCTGCTCCCCGCTGTCCCCCAAGCTTTCTTCAAGGTACGTTCTCGCCCCTTCCATCAACGTTCCTGTGCCCAGCAGGGGGCGTGCGGGTTGCCGAGTTGGGCTACCGCGCGAGGTTGGCGGCGAGTGAGAGAGCATCGTCGTAGCCGGGGAGGGGAGTGGGGTAATCAGGGTCCGGGCCCCATCTCGCGGGCTTGGTGTAGGTGTAGCGGTTGTTCTTGCCGCTGCCTGCGTTGCCCATGCCACTGGCTCCATGCGCCTCAGGATCCGCGTCGGTGTGCTTGTGGCCGGGCCTTGTCGCGACGGGCCTGGTGACTTGGCCGCAGGCGGTGTGACCTGCGTTGGTGTTCGTTCCACGGGGCTGGACCGCGGTAGGATTTATGCTGCCGGTATTGTGGTCCTCGTCAAGGTCGTCCCTGCGGCCGGGCTGGACCGCGGTGAGGCCGCAGCCGCTGCTGGGGTGGCCATCACCGGTGTTGGCGGTGTTCTTGTCACCGAGCCAGGTCGGGACACGCCTGTTGCGGCCGTGGGTGGTGCTGGTGTCCTTACAGGCGCAGTCCTTGTCGTGGGGCCCTGGCGCGGTAGAGCCGCTGTCCCTGTTGGTGGTGTTGGTATTCGTGCCGAGCGGTGCCCTGCGCCTGTGTTAAGAGCAGGGCGGCGTAGCTGCCATCGAGAGGATCCACCCCCCACGACGAAGGCGCGGACCTCGTGCCTTGATTGCGTGCCATGTCGGATGTTCCACGGGGGAGAGCCCAGCTGTGCGTTATCCGTCGAGTGTGTTGAGTGCTAGTGAGAGCTGAGGCGAGGGTGGGGAGAGCCGTGCGGGGAGATGGTTGATGCGAGGTAAAGAGCGGGGTGAACGATCAAATGCCGGAACTCGAAATGGGACTGAGAATGCCTGCGCCGAGCAATGTATCCGCTTGGCGCGGCGCGAGCCAGTCCGCCGCGAGCAGGATGTCGTACGTGTGGACATCACGAACCTGAATGGTTTGTGCCGCATGTACATTTGCCACCTGCATGGGGAGGCCCGCGATCTGTCCGAGCGGCGTGTCGATATCCTCGGTAGAGATGGAGAAGCGGAGTCGAGTGGGTTGGATGAGGTGCTGCATGTGGAGCGAGCGGACCATCCAGAGCGCAATCTTGGTATGGGTGGCACCGGTGTCCACAATGGCCACCAACTTGCAGCCAAATATCCACACGTAACACCAAGCCACGTGGACTTCAGAGGGTGCGGGCGGTCCGGGGGTGAGGGCCGCGGGTGACCAGGTGCGTGAGGCACGTGCAGCGGCACCGCGTACACTAGAGTGAGTGAGGATGATGCTTCGGGATAGCAGGCGGATGCCGGTTAGGCTGTCTCGCGTGCATGAGAGGCGGACACCAAGAGGAGAAAGAGAGGTATTGTGAGTGTTGAAGAGGGCGCGGAGACTTTCTGCAGACTCAGGGGAGTGAAGGAGGAAGTATACCAGAGTGAGGGGATGGCGGTTGTCAAGGAGTAGTGTGGCAAGAGCATGAAAGTGCAGGTTGCTCAACGGGCAGGTCTGTGGTGGAGTAGCGTACGGTCGCGAGGTTTGCGGGGGTGCATGTCGTGGGGGAAGATGGGGTGCGATTTCCTCCAACGTCCAATCGCGGATGGTGGGGTTGTACCTGCGAGCAAGCTACAGGAAAAACATGGAGAGGGCTGGTAGGGTCTCCGCGACGGCCAGCTCCGCGGCGAGGTCGAGTTCATTCAGGAGCTGCAAGGCGACCTCCTGCTCCTCCTCATCTAATTCCCTTGCCATTCCCTCCCACTCTGCTCCAGAGGTTGGAGGTGGTGTCCCGACATCAGGGATATGCTCCGCAGTGTTTGGAGGTGCCTCCGCTGCGTTCGGAGATGCCTGGTCAGGCTCTGGCCAGCCACGGCGCGAAAGTCGGCTCAGGGCATCCGCGTTGCGGTTGGCAGGTGCAGGCTGGTACTTGATCTTCATGTTGTAGCCTTGCAGGATGAGCGCACATTTGGCTAGGATGCCCTCGTGGTTTTGAGTGGTGAGGAGCCATTGGAGGGCCTGATGGTCCGTGAAAACTGTGAAAGGCTTGCCATTCTTTATGTAGCCGCGGAAGTGTTGGAGTGCCCAAAGTATAGCCAAGCATTCGCCTTTCACCGGCGGGTACTTCCGCTCGCCTTCAGTGAGGACACGACTGGCATAGGCAAGCACCTTCTGTGTGGATTCCTGCACCGTCTAGGATAGAATAGCGCCAAGCCTGTCCCGCGACCAATCGGTAGTGATGGACAATGGGAGGTTGAAGTCCGGGAACTCAAGGATGGGCGCGGTAACCAGGCGGTGCTTGATTTCCTTCCAGGTGTCCGCGCACTCTGATGTCCATTCAAAGGCACAACTTGGTGCGTCAACTCCTGGAGCGCCTTGATGATGCGTGCATGGTCACGGACAAACTTCTTGTAGAAGGAGACAAAGCCGAGGAAGATCTTGACTTACCCCGCGAACGTGGGCTGACGCCATTCCTGTACCGCCGCGATGTTCTCTGGATCAGTCTTGATGCCATCCGCACTCATCACGAAGCCGAGGAACTCCATTTCCGTAGCGCCAATGGAGAACTTGGCAGCCTTGAGTTTCAGGTTGGCCCTGCGGAGGGCAGCGAAGACAGCGGCCAGAGACGAGAACAGCTCCTTGAAGGTGTGGGCCACGACCATAATGTCGTCAATGTAACAGCTGACGTTGGGAATTCCACGGAGGGTGGAGTCCATGACCCCCTGAAATGTTGCGCTGACATTGCGGAGTCCAAAGGGCATGTGTGTAAAGGCATATAGGCCTTCTCGTGTCATAAGCGCAGTCTTGGCGATGGAGTCTGGGTGCATGGGAACAGCGTGGAAGGCAGCTTTTACGTCGAGTTTTGCGAACCATCCGCGAACCTGTTGGCGCTCCTGTATATCGACGATTAGTGGCATGGGATAAGCGTCCTTCTTGGTTACACGGTTGAGGTCGCGGAAGTCAACGCAGAATCGCTTGGACCCGTCCGGCTTCCCCACTATGACCAAGTTGGCACGCCAGGGACTGACGATTGGGACCATCACCCCCTGCGCCTTGAGCTCCGCGAGCCCCTATGTGATGATCTTTTCTTGTTCTGGAAGAATGCGCCGCACCTTCTGTTTTGTGGGCACGGAGTCCCCGGTGGAGATGACGTGGAAGGCCTCCACGGCCCCCAGATCAACTGTGGACCCAGCAAAGATGTCCGCAAATGCGTCCAACAGGTCACTGAAATCCTGTTTTTGTGCGGGAGAAAGTCATGAGTGGAGCATGTGATCCCATCCCGGGAGTGGTGATGGCGCTTTTTCACGGAGTGGGTAGAACTCCTCCTCGTCCTCGAGTGGATACCCATCCCATAGGACTCGTTGTCCCCTCTGCCACAGTCGTAAGAGGTTGGTTTGCACTCCCGGCTCAGTTGTCTCCTCCGCGAGTTCCTGCCATTCATCTGCTGTGACCTGTTCCGCGTCAGGCAAATTAGCCGTGATGGATGGCAGCCTCTTTGCATGCGCTTGAGAGTCCTCTGCGGCAATATCTTGGAGGGAGAAGAATTCGCCGCCGGTTACAGTTACCGCTACCCTTTCGCCAATGGTGATGGGGCAAAATGCGTCTTCCTCGGATGCACAGCTGAGTTGCATGATTCCTGGGGAGAAGAGAAGGTTGGCCCGTCGCGGTACCAAGTAATCCATACCCAAGAGCACGTCAGATGTTCTGGCTTACGTGACTTGGACGTCCATCGGTTCATGGAGGGATCCCACCTGCATGGGTAGGCCGTGAACTTCCCCATCTCCATAGTCCATTCTACCCGCTGAGTTGGTGAAAAGGCGGCGCGTGGGGAGGATGCGGTCTGCCCATCCGACCACTAGAAGGACGCGGAACACCACAGTGGTGTGAGTGGCCCCTCTGTCGATGATGGCCAGGAACTTCCTTCCACGTATCCAAACCATGCAGCAGGCGACCTCGTAATGTTTGTTGTCCCGTCGCGGTGGTTCCAGGGGCTACGGTGCCCATCCCCACTCTTCTTCAGCAAGGCTTAATGCCAATGAAGTGTTGTGCATCGCACGGCGGGTGTTCTGTGTGCAAGCGGTATGCGTGGTGTAGTTGAGGGAGATTCCCACAGCTTGGAGGCGTTGATTGGCCCTGGCAAACTCCTTCTTCAGTCGCGGTGCAAGCTCAGGATGAATGTGGAGGAACTCAAAAAAATTGATTTTTGCAATGGGGGGGGTAAAGAGACGTTGAGCGGAGTCGTTGCTTCCCTCTGCGACCGCTGGAGCTGTGGTGGGTGCCTGCGAAGGTGGTGCCAGTTGCTTTTCCATTGCGAGTGGTGGTTTCGTCTGTCGTCGTTTCTCCGGCACAACGGTACGATAGCAACTGCCTCCTGGAAGCGTTCCTCCGCGGCCTCTTCCTTGCGACACACATCTTCCTGTACTCTGGCTGCCATCTGCAAATTCCATCTGCGCAAGCCTAATTCTTGGGTTCGTGCGATGAGAGTGGTCTCCGCTGCGGTGGGAGGCAATTTCGTGATCTCGTCCTCCGCCATCGGCAGCCCCAGCTTGACGTTGCGGGCTCCGCTCGTAGAGTTTGCGGATGCGTGGGGGTTGGGCAGGATACCCTACCCTCCCTGGGCAGTCTGGGTTTGATGGTCCGGTGCCGGCCGCCCAGCTCGCATCTTCTGCTGATGCTGCTGGTCCTGCCATGGTTGATAATAATACCGCTGCCACTGCTACACCATAGGGTCGTGCTGCATGGGATCAGTTCGTGGAACACCCTGTCTTTTGCGCGGACAGTCTCGAGCGATGTGCTCCAGGCTCTGGCAGGTGTAACACGCCTTCGGCTTGGGCTGGGAGGCCTGTGCTGCTTGTACTGGAGTATGAGAATCTACACGCTGATGCTGTCGCGTAGACCGCTGCCGTATGGAAATGGCCGTGGCGTCCTGCACCGCATCGTGCAGCGACTGGTAGCACTCAGGGATCATCAGACTGTTGATCTCATTGGGGAGTACGCGGATGAGATTTTGTAGGAGGACCCACAACGGCAGTCCTTCCCCTTGAGGGTTCTTCGTGATTGAGGCCCAAGTGAGGAACTGATCAAAAAACCTGTGATTGTCGGTGTCCTTCTGCATGACTTCCTTTTCAATCTTGCGGAGTGCTTCTTCCTTGGTCAGCCGCTTGAAGCGCTCGATCAGCGCGTTGCCAAAATCCTCGAAGGAGTTGAATGGCACACGTGCATGTGCAACTCCCGCTGGCGTAGTAAGCATCGGCTGCTGGTGATAGACTGGGTGTCCAACCATCACGGGCATCAATTGCCCCGTCATGGGGACTGGCGGCTGCTGTGGCGGCGTCTGCTGCATATGGGCCTGCGGTGGAACTCCCGCCGTGGAGGGCGTGGCCCAGGTGCCCATCATCATCCAACCCGGTGGGGCTGTGGTAGAGGAGATTGTTGCGGGCCCCGTGTAGGAGAGAGTCCCATGCAATGCTGGGTTGGGCTGTGGCTGGGGCCCTGTGAGTGGCTGCTGGGTTGGGTGGGATGGCTGCGGAGCCAGGAGGGGTTGGTGCACCATGCCCCCTCTCTGTTCCCCCTGCGGTGTTCCTTGCCATCCAGTGAATAATGGGTTGTGGCTCGCTGTTGCCCTCACACTTGGTGTTACTAGGGTGTCCACGGCAGTCAACCGCGGATTCACCTGGAGGGATACTCCTTCCATCGCGTTTGATAGTCCAGCCCCGGTTGCCTGATCCCCCGCCGCCTGTTGTGCTGTGGGTGGGTGGGGCTGCTGCCTCGTCTCCGGCATCACAGGTGACCTGCCCAACTGTTCGGTGGATACTTCTTGCAGAGGCTGCCTCACCCCCCTCTCTCCCTATGCTAAAGGTGAGCGTTCCGCGGGCATGTATCCCAGCTGCGCTTGGTAGCGGTGGGCAGCCCCGAAGGCTGGCTCCCTGGAGACAAGTGGAGGCGGGGAGGTTTCCATCCCTGCTAGGGGCGCGGATGGCAGGTGATCCTCCTCTGCTGCCCATGACGGTTGCATTCCGCCGCGCCGCTGGTAAAGTGACCCTTGATATGCCAGTCATCTCCCGGTCTCGGAGAGTTCGTCTGCTGGCAGTGGCCCATTCAAAAACCACCTGTGCTCCATAGAGTCGTTGGACTGGGGCTGGTGGATTTCGCGCACATCTTAGCTGTGTACGCTTTCCACCTCCACGCGGTCCTGTAGCGCGTTCATGATACGCCGCCAGTGTAGCTATTCCAGCCACTCGGTAACTCTTCGGTGCTGTCCCAGTGGACTAACAGGCGTGCGAGAGGGTGTGGGCGAGATGTCTCTGCTGCTCGCCTGTGTGGCTGCACGCCGTGGCAAGAAGTGGCGTACAGAAGCTTACTGTGAATGCTGGTAGTGCCACCTCAGCGTATCCTGATGCACAAAGCTGGCTGCTGACATGTATGACTGGATCTAAATGCTCGTGCGGTTCTGCTGCCAAAGAGCAAAGAACTGTCCACGCTCACTGTACCATGACACTGATACCCCCAGTTTTGCCACGCATGATGTTCCTTCTGTGCTCTCTAATTCCGCGTCTGGTCTACTCCGTGACTCTACCGTTCCGCGGTTTCGGGAAGCACCCGCTTGCTGCTCCTCCGCTACCTCTCTTGGTCTTCCGCGGATGCTTCACACCCTCATGGTCCGCTCGTGGGTAGTGCTCCGTGGCTCGCTCCTTGCTGGCTCGAGAGTTTGCCACCTCGTGGCCTCTGACTCCTACGCCCGCGGAACCCCGTTCGTGGCCGTGCGCAAGGCCGCGGAGTCGCCGGCAGCACCCTTCACCCAACTTGCGTTCCCTGGTGGTGACAGTTCTGAGCGGAATCCTTGTTGGACCCGGGATTGGGAGCGGATCGAGCAGTATGCTGTACACACACTCAGAGGATAAGTATTCGTCCTCCGCGGAATGCCTCCGCGGAGAGCAACCTAAGGGCTCCTTGAACAGCTGTGGATCTCAGAAGGGGAAGCGCGAGTGTGAACCAAACTGACACTTGCGCGGATTAATGAGACAGAAGGAGGCAATCTGATTCTCAACAATTCAGGATTTCGGGCTCATAAGTGGGAAGCAGGCTTGCATTAACTCAAATTGCACAAGATCAGACAAAGGGTAAGCATCTTTGGTCACACTAGTTCCTCCGCTACACTACTATTTTGTATTCACCAAACCTAGCTCTATAAGACTCCTCCTACCACACTCTTCCCCTACCTTGGACTCGGCGCGGTGCGTTATGCGCACCGCGGGTCTCGTCCTTGATCACACATACACACACACACTTTACTACTACATTTCCCTGTTCTACTACTGCTTCTTCCTCTAGTCCGCGGCTTGGGTACTCGTGGTCTTGTGTTCTTCCTTGAATCTTCATCTTCGCACGGTGCGTCCTCCCGGTCCTTCTCCTTGATTACCGCTGCCTACCCTGAGCTCTCACTGGTCGAGCTCCTTCTTGACATCTGGTTCTGCCGTCGTGTGTTTTTGCACGTCCGACGCTCCCAGTTCTCCGCGGCTCGATCCATGTTTCTATCCCACCGTGGATTCTCACACTGCAGTCCCGCCCATTTTGGCTTCTCCGCAGCCATTGCTTCCAACAGCCGTCGAAAGATCATCGTCAATTCCTGCTTCCTCGCGGCAACTTTTCCCGACTCTTTTCCTTCACCGCTGCTGGATTACGCACCACCCCACGCTCTACCGCCAACTCGTGGCGGGAGCCAGCATATCTTGCACGTTCTCCAGTGCTCCGCGGCCTCCCATTAATCCTCCTCCACGGTTCTCTAGTCGCAGACGCCACCTTCCGCGGATTTGTGGGTTGCGGCGATTTTCCCTCTGCGGATCCATCTTCTCCTCAGCGGAGATGCGGTGGATCCCCGCCTGACACCAGTGTGTTTCTTACCAGTGTGTTTCCGACCACTATGTTTCTGACCACTGTGTTTCTGACCACTGTGTTTCTGACCAGTGTGATTCTGACCACTGTGTTTCTGACCACTGTGTTTCTGACCACTGCCTTCTGACCACTATGTTTCTTACCCGTGTGTTTCTGACCACTGTGTGTCTGACCACTGTGTTTCTGACCACTGCTTTCTGACCACTGAGTTTCTTACCCATGTGTTTCTGACCACTGTGTTTCTGACCATTGTGTTTTTCACCAGTGTGTTTCTGACCACTGTGTTTCTGACCAGTTTGTTTCTGACCAGTGTGTTTCTGACCACTGTGTTTCTGACTGATGTGTTTCTGACCAGTGTGTTTCTGACCACTGAGTTTCAGACCACTTTGTTTCTGACAACTGTGTTCTTGACCAATGTGTTTCTGACCACTGTGTTTCTGACCATTGTGTTTCTGACCATTGTGTTTCTGACCACTGTGTTTCTGACCACTGTGTTTCTGACCACTGTGTTTCTGACCAGTGTGTTTCTGACCAGTGTGTTTCTGACCAGTGTGTTTCTGACCACTGAGTTTCAGACCACTTTGTTTCTGACAACTGTGTTCTTGACCAATGTGTTTCTGACCACTGTGTTTCTGACCATTGTGTTTCTGACCATTGTGTTTCTGACCACTGTGTTTCTGACCACTGTGTTTCTGACCACTGTGTTTCTGACCACTTTGTTTCTGGCCAGAGTGTTTCTGACCATTGTGTTTCTGACCACTGTGTTTCTGACCACTCTCTTTCTGACTATTGTGTTTATGACCACTGTGTTTTTGACTAGTGTGTATCTGACCAGTATGTTTCTGACCAGTGTGTTTCTGACCACTGTGTTTCTGACCATTGTGTTTCTGACCACTGTGTTTCGGACCAGTGTGTTTCTGACAAATGTGTTTCTGACCTCTGTGTTTTTGACCACTGTCTTCCTAACAACTGAGTTTCTGACCACTGTGTTTCTGACCACCGTGTTTCTGACCACTGTGTTTCTGACCACTGTGTTTCTGACCACTGTGTTTCTGACCAGTGTGTTTATGACCAGTGTGTTTCCGACCAGTGTATTCCTGAACATTGTGTTTCTGACCACTGTATTCCTAACCAGTGTGTTTCTGAGCACTGTGTTTCTGACCACCGTGTTTCTGACCACTGTGATTCTGACCTCTGTGTTTCTGACCACGGTGTTCTTGAGCAGTGTGTTTCTGAACATTGTGTTTCTAACCACTGTGTTTCTGACCAGTGTGTTTCTGACCATTGTGTTTCCGACCACTGTGTTTCTGACCACTGTGTTTGTGACCAGTGTGTTATTGACCAGTGTGTTTCTGACCACTGTGTTTCTGACCACTGTGTTCCTGACCATTGTGTTTCTGACCAGTGTGTTTCTGACCAGTGTGTTTTTGACCAGTATGTTGCTGACCAGTGTGTTTCTGACCACTGTGATTCTGACCTCTGTGTTTCTGACAACTGTGTTTCTGACCACTGTGTTTCTGACCACTGTGTTTCTGACCAGTGTGTTTCTGACCAGTGTGTTTCTGACCACTGTCTTTCTGACCAGTGTGTTTCTGACCATTGTGTTTCTGACCACTGTGTTTCTGACCACTGTGTTTCTGACCA
>SZWC01005483.1:102296-115465 GCA_023375785.1 Penium margaritaceum
TGTGTTTCTGACCAGTGTGTTTCTGACCACTGTCTTTCTGACCAGTGTGTTTCTGACCATTGTGTTTCTGATCACTGTGTTTCTGACCACTGTGTTTCACACCACTGTGTTTCTGACCACTGTGTTTCTGACCAATGTGTTTCTGACCTCTGTGTTTCTGACCACAGTGTTTCTGACTAGTGTGTTTCTGACCCCTGTGTTTCTGACCACTGTGTTTCTGACTAATGTGTTTCTGACCAGTGTGTTTCTGACCACTGTGTTTCTGACCACTCTGTTTCTGACCAGTGTGTTTCAGACCAATGTGTTTCAGACAGTGTGTTTCTGGCCGGTTTGTTTATGACCTGTGTGTTTCTGAATACTGTGTTTTAGACCACTCTGTTTCCGACCACTGCGTTTCTGACCACTATGTTTCTGGCCACAGTGTTTCTGGCCACTGTATTTCCGACCACTGTGTTTCTGACCACTGTGTTTCTGACCACCGTGTGTCTGACCAGTGTGTTTCTGACTACTGTCTTTCTGACAAGTGTGTTTCTGACCACTATGTTTCTGACAAGTGTGTTTCTGACAAGTGTGTTTGTAACCACTGTGTTTCTGACCAGTGTGTTTCTGACTTGTGTGTTTCTGACCACTGCGTTTCTGACCACTGTGTTTCTGACCAGTGTCTTTCTGACACCTGTGTTTCCGACCATTGTGTTTCTGTCCACTGTGTTTCTGACCACAATGTTTCCGATCATTGTGTTTCTGACCACAGTGTTTCTGACCAGTGTGTTTCTGACCAGTGTGTTTCTGACCAGTGTGTTTCTGACCACCCTGTTTCTGACCACTGTGTTTTTGACCAGTGTGTTTCTGACCACTGTGTTTCTAACCACTGTGTTTCTGACCTCTGCCTTTCTGACCACTGTGTTCTGTCCACTGTGTTTCTGCTCGCTGTGTTTCTGACCACTGTGTTTCTGACCACTGTGTTTCTGACCACTGCGTTTCTGACCACTGTGTTTCTGACCACTGAGTTTCTGACCACTGTGTTTCTGACCACTCTTTGTCTGACCACTATGGTTCTGACCAGTGTGTTTCTGACCACTGTGTTTCTGACCAGTGTGTTTGTGACCTGTGTGTTTCTGACCATTGTGTTTGTGACCAGTGTGTTTCTGACCACTGTGTTTCTGACCACTGTGTTTCTGAGCAGTCTGTTTCTGACCAGTGTGTTTCTGACCAGTGTGTTTCTGACCACTGTATTTCTGAACACTGTGTTTCTGAAAACTGTGTTTCTGACCAGTGTGTTTCTGACCACTGTGTTTTTGACCACTGTGTCTTCGACCACTCTGTTTCTGACCACTGTGTTTCTGACAAGTGTGTTATTGACCAGTGTGTTTCTGACCAGTATGTTTCTGACCACCGTGTTCCTGACCATTGTGTTTCTGACCAGTGTGTTTCTGACCAGTGTGTTTCTGACCAGTGTGTTGCTGACCAGTGTGTTTCTGAACACTGTGTGTCTGACCACTGTGTTCCTAACCACTGTGTTTCTGACCAATGTGTTTCTGACTACTGCGTTTCTGACCACTGTGTTTCTGACCACTGTGTTTCTGACCACTGTGTTTCTTACCACTGTGTTTGTGACCAGTGTGTTTCTGACCAATGTGTTTCTGACCAGTGTGTTTCTGACCACTGTGTTTCTGACCAGTGTGTTCTCACCAGTGTATTTCTGACCACTGTGTTTCTGACCAGTGTGTTTCTGAACAGTGTGTTCCTGACCAGTGTGTTTCTGACAAGTGTGTTTCTGACCAGTGTGTTTCTGACCACTGTGTTTCTTACCATTGTGTTTCTGACCACTGTGTCTCAGACCAGTGTGTATATGACCAGCGTGTTCCAACCACTGTGTTTCTGACCTGTGTGTTTCTGACCATTGTGTTTCTGACCACTGTGTCTCTGACCAGTGTGTTTCTGACCAGTGTGTTTCTCACTACTGTGTTTCTGACCATTGTGTTTCTGACCAGTGTGTTTCTGACCACTGTGTTTCTGACCACTCTGTTTCTGACCAGTGTGTTTCTGACCAGTGTGTTTCTGACCAGTGTCTTTTTGACCGGTTTGTTTCTGACCACTGTGTTTCTGACCACTGTATTTCTGACCAGAGTGTTTCTGACCACTGCGTTTCTGACCACTGTGTTCCTGACCATTGTGTTTCTGACCACTATGTTTCTGACCACTGTTTTTCTGACTACTGCGTTTCTCACCAGTCTGTTTCTGACCACTGTGTTCCTGACCACTGTGTTTCTCACCAGTGTGTTTCTGACCACTGTGTTTCTGACCAGTGTGTTTCTTACCAGTGTGTTTCTGACCACTGTGTTTCTAACCACTGTGTTCCTCACCACTGTGTTTTTGACTACTGTGTTTCTGACCAGTATGTTTCTGACCACTGTGTTTCTGACCATTGTGTTTCTGACCACTGTGTTTCTCACCACTGTGTTTCTGACCAGTGTGTTTCTGACCAGTGTGTTTCTGACCAGTGTGTTTTTGACCAGTGTGTTTCTGACCACTGTGTTTCTGACCACTATGTTCCTAACCACTGTGTTTCTGACCAGTGTAAGTCTGACTACTGCGTTTCTAACCACTGTGTTTCTGACCCCTGTGTTTCTGACCACTGTGTTTCTTACCACTGTGTTTCTGACCATTGTGTTTCTGACCAATATGTTTCTGACCAGTGTGTTTCTAACAACTATGTATCTGATGAGTGTGTTTCTGACCACTGTGTTTATGACCAGTGTGTTTCTGACCAGTGTTTTTCTGACCACTGTGTTTCTGACCAGTGTGTTTCTGAACAGTGTGATTCTGACTCCTGAGTTTCTGACCAGTGTGTTTCTGACAACTGTGTTTCTGACCAGTGTGTTTCTGACCACTGTGTTCCTTACCATTGTGTTTCTGACCACTGTGTTTCTGACCAGTGCGTTTATGACCAGTGTGTTCTGACCACTGTGTTTCTGACCACTGTGCTTTTGACCCTTGTGTTTCTGACCATTGTGTTTCCGACCACTGTGTTTCTGACCAGTGTGTTCCTGACCAGTGTGTTTATCACCACTGTGTTTCTGACCAGTGTATTTCTGACCACTGAGTTTCTGATCATTGTGTTTCTGACCAGTGTATTTCTGACCAGTGTGTTTCTCACCAATGTGTTTCTGACCACTGTGTTTCTGACCACTGTGTTTCTGACCAGTGTGTTTATGACCAGTGTGTTTCTGACCAGTGTATTCCTGAACATTGTGTTTCTGACCACTGTATTCCTAACCAGTGTGTTTCTGAGCCCTGTGTTTCTGACCACTGTGTTTCTAACCACTGTGGTTCTGACCTCGGTGTTTCTGACCACTGTGTTTCTGAGCAGTGTGTTTCTGAACACTGTGTTTCTGACCACTGTGTTTCTGACCAGTGTGTTTCTGACCACTGTGTTTCTAACCATTGTGGTTCCGACCACTGTGTTTCTGACCACTGTGTGTCTGACCAGTGTGTCATTGACCAGTGTGTTTCTGACCACTGTGTTTCTGACCACTGTGTTCCTGACCATTGTGTTTCTGACCTGTGTGTTTCTGACCAGTGTGTTTCTGACCAGTATGTTGCTGACCAGTGTGTTTCTGACCACTGTGTGTCTGACCACTGTGTTCCTAACCACTGTGTTTCTGACAAGTGTGTTTCTGACTACTGCGTTTCTGACCACTGCGTTTCTGACCACTGTGTTTCTGACCACTGTGTTTCTTACCACTGTGTTTGTGACCAGTGTGTTTCTGTCCAATGTGTTTCTGACCAGTGTGTTTCTGACCATTGTGTTTCTGACCAGTGTGTTCGTTACCAGTGTGTTTCTGACCAGTGCGTTTCTGACCAGAGTGCTTTTTACTAGTGTATTCCTGAACACTGTGTTTCTGACCACTGTATTCCTAACCAGCGTGTTTCTGAGCACTGTGTTTCCGACCACTGTGTTTCTGACCACTGTGATTCTGACCTCTGTGTTTCTGACCACTGTGTTTCTGACCTCTGTGTTTCTGACCACTGTGTTTCTGACCAGTGTGTTTCTGACCAGTGTGTTTCTGAGCACTGTCTTTCTGACCAGTGTGTTTCTGACCATTGTGTTTCTGACCACTGTGTTTCTGACCACTGTGTTTCTGACCACAGTGTTTCTGACTAGTGTGTTTCTGACCCCTGTGTTTCTGACCACTGTATTTCTGACTACTGTGTTTCTGACCAGTGTGTTTCTGACCACTGTGTTTCTGACCACTCTGTTTCTGACCAATGTGTTTCAGACCAATGTGTTTCGGACAGTGTGTTTCTGGCCGGTTTGTTTATGACCCGTGTGTTTCTGACCACTGTGTTTTTGGCCACTCTGTTTCCGACCACTGTGTTTCTGACCACTGTGTTTCTGGCCACAGTGTTTCCGGCCACTGTATTTCCGACCACTGTGTTTCTGACCACTGTGTTTCTAACCACCGTGTGTCTGACCAGTGTGTTTCTGACTACTGTGTTTCTGACAAGTGTGTTTCTGACCACTGTGTTTCTGACAAGTGTGTTTCTGACCAGTGTGTTTCTGACCACTATGTTTCTGACCAGTGTGTTTCTGACTTGTGTGTTTCTGACCACTGCGTTTCTGACCACTGTGTTTCTGACCAGTGTCTTTCTGACCCATGTGTTTCTGACCATTGTGTTTCTGTCCACTGTGTTTCTGACCACTGTGTTTCTGATCATTGTGTTTCTGACCACAGTGTTTCTGACCAGTGTGTTTCTGACCAGTGTGTTTCTGACCAGTGTGTTTCTGACCACCGTGTTTCTAACCACTGTGTTTTTGACCAGTGTGTTTCTGACCACTGTGTTTCTAACCACTGTGTTTCTGACCTCTGTCTTTCTGACCACTGTGTTTCTGACCACTGTGTTCTGTCCACTGTGTTTCTGCTCGCTGTGTTTCTGACCACTGTGTTTCTGACCACAGTGTTTCTGACCACTGCGTTTCTGACCACTGTATTTCTGACCACTGTGTTTCTGAGCAGTGTGTTTCTGACCAGTGTGTTTCTGACTAGTGTGTTTCTGACCACTATGGTTCTGACCACTGTGTTTCTGACCACTGTGTTCTGTCCACTGTGGTTCTGCTCGCTGTGTTTCTGACCACTGTGTTTCTGACCACTCTGTTTCTGACCAGTGTGTTTCTGACCAGTGTGTTTCTGACCAGTGTGTTTCTGACCAGTGTGTTTCTGACCAGTGTGTTTCTGACCAGTGTGTTTCTGACCAGTGTGTTTCTGACCAGTGTGTTTCTGACCAGTGTGTTTCTGACCAGTGTGTTTCTGACCAGTGTGTTTCTGACCACTGTGTTTCTAACCACTGTGTTTCTGACCTCTGTCTTTCTGACCACTGTGTTTCTGACCACTGTGTTCTGTCCACTGTGTTTCTGCTCGCTGTGTTTCTGACCACTGTGTTTCTGACCACAGTGTTTCTGACCACTGCGTTTCTGACCACTGTGTTTCTGACCACTGAGTTTCTGACCACTGTGTTTCTGACCACTCTTTTTCTGACCACTATGGTTCTGACCAGTGTGTTTCTGACCACTGTGTTTCTGACCAGTGTGTTTGTGAACTGTGTGTTTCTGACCATTGTGTTTGTGACCAGTGTGTTTCTGACCACTGTATTTCTGACCACTGTGTTTCTGAGCAGTGTGTTTCTGACCAGTGTGTTTCTGACTAGTGTGTTTCTGACCACTATGTTTCTGACCACTGTGTTTCTGACCACTGTGTTTCTGACCAGTGTGTTTCTGACCACTGTGTTTCCGACCATTGTGTTTCCGACCACTCTGTTTCTGCCCACTGTGTTTCAAACCAGTGTGTTATTGACCAGTGTGTTTATGATCACTATGTTTTTGACCACTGTGTTCCTGACCATTGTGTTTCTGACCAGTGTGTTTCTGACCAGTGTGTTTCTGACCAGTGTGTTGCTGACCAGTGTGTTTCTGACCACTGTGTATCTGACCACTGTGTTCCTAACCACTGTGTTTCTATCCTGTGTGTTTCTGACTACTGCGTTTCTGACCACTGTGTTTCTGACCCCTGTGTTTCTGACCACTGTGTTTCTTACCACTGTGTTTGTGACCAGTGTATTTCTGACCAATGTGTTTCTGACCAGTGTGTTTCTGACCACTGTGTTTCTGACCAGTTTGTTTCTGACCACTGTGTTTCTTACCATTGTGTTTCTGACCAGTGCGCATATGACCAGCATGTTCCGACCACTGTGTTTCTGACCTGTGTGTTTCTGACCATTGTGTTTCTGACCACTGTGTCTCTGACTAGTGTGTTTCTGACCAGTGTGTTTCTCACTACTGTGTTTCTGACCAGTGTGTTTCTGACCACTGTGTTTCTTACCAGTGTGTTTCTGAACAGTGTGTTTCTGACCAGTGTGTTTCTGACCAATGTGTTTCTAACCACTGTGTTTCTGACCTCTGTGTTTATGACCACTGTGTTTCTGACCAGTGTTTCTGACTAGTGTGTTTCTGACCCATGTGTTTCTGACCACTGTGTTCTGACCATTGTGTTTATCACCAGTGTGTTTCTGACCACTGTGTTTCTGACCACTCTGTTTCTGACCAGTGTGTCTCTGACCAGTGTGTTTTTGACCGGTTTGTTTCTGACCACTGTGTTTCTGACCACTGTATTTCTGAACAGAGTGTTTCTGACCACTGCGTTTCTGACCACTGTGTTCCTGACCATTGTGTTTCTGACCACTATGTTTCTGACCACTGTTTTTCTGACTACTGGGTTTCTCACCAGTGTGTTTCTGACCACTGTGTTTCTGACCAGTGTGTTTCTGACCCGTGTGTTTCTGACCACTGTGTTTCAGACCAGTGTGTTTCTGACCAGTGTGTTTCTGACCACTGTGTTTCTAACCACTGTGTTCCTCACCACTGTGTTTCTGACTACTGTGTTTCTGACCAGTGTATTTCTGACTACTGCGTTTCTGACCACTGTGTTTCTGACCACTGTGTTTCTTACCACTGTGTTTCTGACCAGTGTGTTTCTGATCAATGTGTTTCTGACCAGTGTGTTTCTGACCACTGTGTTTCTGACAAGTGTGTTTCAGACCACTGTGTTTCTGACCAGTGTGTTTCTGACGAGTGTGTTTCTGACCACTGTGTTTCTGACCAGCGTGTTTCTGAACAGTGTGATTCCGACTACTGTGTTTCTGACCAGTGTGTTTCTGACAACTGTGTTTCTGACCAGTGTGTTTCTGACCACTGTGTTTCTTACCATTGTGTTTCTGACCACTGGGTTTCTGACCAGTGCGTTTATGACCAGTGTGTTCTGACCACTGTGTTTCTGACCTGTGTGCTTTTGACCCTTGTGTTTCTGACCATTGTGTTTCCGACCACTGTGTTTCTGACCAGTGTGTTCCTGACCAGTGTGTTTATCACCACTGTGTTTCTGACTAGTGTGTTTCTGACCAGTGTATTTCTGACCACTGTGTTTCTGATCATTGTGTTTCTGACCAGTGTGTTTCTGACCAGTGTGTTTCTGACCAGTGTGTTTCTGACCATTGTGTTTCTGACCACTGTGTTTCTGACCTCTGTGTTTCTGACCACTGTGTTTCTAACCAGAGTTTCTGACTAGTGTGTTTCTGACCCCTGTGTGTCTGACTACTGCGTTTCGGACAACTGTGTTTCTGACCAGTGTTATTCTGACCAATGTGTTTCTGACCACTCTGTTTCTGACCAGTGTGTTTCTGACCAGTGTGTTTCTGACCAGTGTGTTTCTGACCGGTTTATTCTTGACCACTGTGTTTCTGACCACTGTGTTTCTGACCACTGTGTTTCTGACCAGAGCGTTTCTGACCACTGCGTTTATGACCACTGTGTTCCTGACCACTATGTGTCTGACCACTATGTTTCTGACCACTGTGTTTCTGACTACTGTGTTTCTGACTTATATGTTTCTGACCAGTGTGTTTCTGACCACTTTGTTTCTGACTGTTGGAATGGTGCTCCTCACCATGGCAGGAGTGACTCCAAAAAAAAGAACACCAAAAAGACAAGCCTTAGTGGCTTAGTGGTTAATTGTGTCCACCTCTAGAGGCAGGGGCCCGGGTTTAAGTCCCACAAGATGAAATTATGCCCTGCCTCAACGGAGGTGGAAAATAGATGCCAGGAAGCTAGCTCAACCTCTAGAGTTCCTCTTTAAGATTATAGAAGGCCAGGTGAGGGTCCAGGAAGGTGGCACACCTTCTAGAAGGGGTGACTTGTCCTACAAGGCATCTAGAGGTGTCTTGGTCTTCTGGATACCTTCCCTCCTACTAGAAGCAAGCCGAGGAATCTAGGAAGGGGCAGAAGCTTCTAGAGGAGGGAAGGGATGCCTTCCTATGTGGGAAAAGGACAGCCTACCAAGGAGCACTCTAGAAGCCATAGAATCTGCTAGGAAGCTCCAAATCTGGCATGCTTTGGTGTTCTGGAAAGCTTAGATCAGTGGCTATTAAATGCCACTGCTTGTGAGCCTTGATCAAGTGTTCATTCCCAGCAAAACAATTGCTTCACTCTCTGACCAGATTTTGCCATCCTTGGAACCAGTTGCCTCCACAGTTTCAATCTCTCCAAAAACAGTTGGTGGTGTGAAACAGCCACTGCTAGGGACCCTCCAGGGTGCACACTCACCCTCAGGCCAATAAAGGGTTATGGGCCCACGCCTCTAAGGGGTTCAAAGCCAGCTTGATTTCACGCTCCCAACAGCAAGACATGGCAACCAGCGAGCAAGAGAGCAGCCGCGCTGTCCTTAAGTTTGATGGGACAGGCTTTGCCTTGTGGAGGTGGCAGTTTGAGGTCTTCCTCCATGACAAGGGACTGCTTGAGCTCGTAAAAGGTGATGAGACTGCTCTGTCGGAGACTGCAACGGCTGAGGTGAAGGAGGCATACAAGAAGCGTAACAAAAAGGCATTGGCGCTCCTTGTGTCCGCGTTATGCCCACCACAACTTGGGCACATCCAAGGATGCACCCTGGCCGCGGACGCATTGTCAAAACTCTGCTCCATCGACCAGTCAAGCAACCTTGCCAATCAGCTCTTCATCTTCAAACGGATCGTCACCCTCCGAGCCAACAAAGGCGACAACATCATGGACATCATGCAGCAGATTGAGTCCCTCGCAGCGGAGTGCGTGGCCATAGGTTGGGAGGTCGACTCTCAGTTGCAAGCTACAATCCTCCTTCTGGCCTTGCCGGACAGTTGGAGTCCCATGATCACAGTCCTTGGTGGCTGGCCTTCCGACGAGCTAAAGTACCCGAAGGTTGGTGAGTACGTGCGCAATGAGTAGATGCGACGTGGAGGTCGAGAGAGTGCAGCGGCATCAACTTCAGCTTACACAGTTCATCCTCAAAGTGGAGGCCGAGGCGACAAGTGGAAGGGTGCCCAACAGAGCACTAAGAAGGGTGACAAGAAGGGGGAGTGCTTCAACTGCGGCAAGGAGGGCCACTACGCGCGCAACTGTCCCAATAA
Organism: Penium margaritaceum; assembly: GCA_023375785.1. Taxonomy (NCBI): domain Eukaryota; kingdom Viridiplantae; phylum Streptophyta; class Zygnematophyceae; order Desmidiales; family Peniaceae; genus Penium; species Penium margaritaceum. The sequence goes on from SZWC01005483.1 coordinate 111,786, forward strand.
GAAAACAGATCGGTCGCAGCGGGGTGGAAAGAAAGATAAGCACGCCCTTATGGCGTACAACTCCACCAACTTGAAGGACCCGGGAGTTGCTGTCATCAACTCCGGATCAGGCCGCCACACACAATGCAACAGGGCGGCATTTGTCACTTACGGCGCCTCGGAGAGACGCATGACGGTGGCCTATGGAAAAACAGAGGTGGCCGCCGGTGAGGGTAACGTCCGCATTGAATCAATTGTGGATGGAAAACCTGTCACGAGCACAATCTACGATGTGCTGCATATGCCTAACTCTGGGGCAAACCTGCTCTCCGTCAGCCGCCTTACCGACAAGGGACTTGAGGTGCTCTTCACAAAGAAGGAGGCCGTCATCCGCAAAGAGGGCAAAGGTGAGGTGATTGCGCGTGCCAAGAGGGAGGACGACTTGTACCTACTACGCGCGAAGATCCTCAGCAGCCGGGTGGGGTCCAACACCGCCAATCTTGCAACGAAGGACGGAGGAGACTTGGACCTATGGCACCGCCGACTCTGCCACATTTCTCCATCAATAGTGAAGGAGATGGCTAAGAGGGAAGTGGTGCGGGGTCTCCAAATCAGCGGCCTTGATGGAACCAAGGAGACCGTGTGTGAACCATGCATCATTGGCAAATCAACTCGGCAGCCGTTTGTCGCCAAGGGGACGCGTGCATCGGCAAAACTGGTTGTGGTACACACAGATGTGTGTGGACCGCTTGAGAGCTCCATCGGCGGAGCTCGCTACTTCATCACCTTCATCGGTGACCACAGCCGGACACTCTACCTCTACCTAATGAAGCGGAAGAGTGAGGTCCTTGCGTGCATGCAAGAGTTTGTGGCTGATGTGGAGTGGCAAACAGAGTTGAAGGTGAAGGCGTTCCGGAGTGACAACGGCGGTGAATATGCGGGGTGCCTTGGGTGGATGAAGAGCAAGGGGATTGAGTGGCAGAAAACAACTCCATACTCCCCACAACAGAATGGCGTCGCAGAGAGAGCGAGTCGCACAATCCTTAACATGGTGCAATCCATGTTGAGCGACGCCGGCCTTACACAACGGTATTGGGCGGAGGCGGCAAGGACAGCAGCGTACATCATGAAGCTCACGCCGACCAAGCCGCTGAAGGACAAGGAGAGCAATGCATGGCAGACGCCACAAGAAGTGTGGAGCGGGAGGAAGCCGGCAGTGGGTCACCTCCGCATGTTTGGTTGTGTTGCACATGCAATGGTGCAGGCACGTGAGGGACGGAGCAAGTTGGACCCGCGTTCCCGCCGGTGTATTTTCCTTGGATATGAGAGCGGAAGCAAGGCGTATCGTCCCTTTGACCCAAGGAGGCAGCAGATTGTGCGGAGTCGCGACGTCACGTTTGACGAGAAAAGCCGTTGGACAGACAAGGAGGCAGGTCTCTCCAAGAGGGGGGAGTGGATGCCACTCCTTGAGGGGGAGACGCCGGAGGACGTGAATGAGGGTGACGTCCTCGCAGCAGCACCAGCCGGAGANGACGAGAAAAGCCGTTGGACAGACAAGGAGGCAGGTCTCTCCAAGAGGGGGGAGTGGATCCCACTCCTTGAGGGGGAGACGTCGGAGGATGTGAATGAGGGTGACGTCCTCGCAGCAGTACCAGCCGGAGATGATCGCCCGAGGGATGGGCGAATGGCACAATTTGTTCCGGCCAGTTTAGATGAAGAATCCGAAGCACCGGAGATGGACGTGGAGGCGGGGAGTCGACCGATGTCTCCAAGGTCTCCAAGAGAGGGAGAGCAGGCGCTTGGAGAGGATGGCGCCGAAAGGGGACAGCAACAACAACAACCGCCTCAAGAGCCCCGCACGAGCAGCCGTGTGCGAAGAAGGACAAAAAGATATGATGCCGACAAGGGCATTTGGACTGGGTTCGCGCAAGAGGAGCCTCAAGGAGGCACTGCACAAGAAGGATGGGGCTGAGTGGGAGGGAGCAATAAAATGTAAGCTCGCCTCCCATGAGGAGAAAGTCTCCTCAGTTATAGGTTGAGCATGGACGACTGCCATGGGTGATGCGCAAGGGGGAGATTGTTGGAATGATGCTCCTCACCATGGCAGGAGTGACTCCAAAAAGGAACACCAAAAAGACAAGCCTTAGTGGCTTAGTGGTTAATGGTGTCCACCTCTAGAGGCAGGGGCCCGGGTTCAAGTCCCACAAGATGAAATTCTGCCCTGCCTCAAGGGAGGTGGAAAATAGATGCCAGGAAGCTAGCTCAACCTCTAGAGTTCCTCTTTAAGTTTCTAGAAGGCCAGGTGAGGGTCCAGGAAGGTGGCACACCTTCTAGAAGGGGTGACTTGTCCTACAAGGCATCTAGAGGTGTCTTGGTCTTCTGGACACCTTCCCTCCTACTAGAAGCAAGCTGAGGAATCTAGGAAGGGGCAGAAGCTTCTAGAGGAGGGAAGGGATGCCTTCCTAGGTGGGAAAAGGACAGCCTACCAAGGAGCACTCTAGAAGCCATANGAGACCTTTGCACCAGTTGCCAAGTTTGCCTCCATCCGTACTATCCTCTCGGTGGCAGCGGCACGCGACTACGAAATCCACCAAATGGACGTAAAAACCGCGTTCCTCAATGGCGACCTGGACAAGGAAGTCTACATGGAGGTGCCAGAGGGGGTGGATGCGCCGCAAGGGAAGGTGTGCCGGCTTCGCAGGGCGCTCTATGGACTGAAGCAAGCTCCGCTCATGTGGTACCTCAAGATGGATAGTTTCATGGGTGAGCTTGGCTTCAAGCGCTGCGAGGCCGATCACAGTGTGTACGTGCATAATCAGCCATGACTCCACCAAATTGTCATCCTCTACGTGGATGACCTCATCCTTGTGTCTTCAGATGAGGGGGAGCTCAAGATCCTGAAGCAACAGCTTGGCGGCCGGTTCAAGATGACAGACATGGGCGAGGTTGAGTACTACCTTGGCATCGCCATCAAGAGGGACCGCAAAGCACGCACGCTGGAGATGGGCCAAGAAATATATGTGCAGGAGGTGCTCCGTCGCTACAACATGGAGGAGTGCAACCCCATCGGCACACCTATGACAACGACATGTGAGCTGAGCTTGAGCATGGGCCCAAGCACGGAGGACGAGAAGGCGGAGATGGCTGGAGTACCGTACCAATCCACAGTTGGCAGCATAATGTATGCCATGGTGGTGACGCGTCCTGACCTTGTCTTTGCTGAAGGACAAGTGAGCCGCTATGTTGCTGATCCGGTGCCGTTACATTGGCAAGCAGTGAAGAGAATCATCCGCTACTTGAAGGCAACGACACATTCGCAACTTGTGTTTGGAGGGGGAGCGCGGACTGACTCCCTCGAGTTGGTTGGCTACTCTGATGCTGACTAGGCAGGTGACGTTGATGACCGCAAGTCAACATCAGGCTATGTTTTTGTGCTTGGTGGTGCAGCGGTGTCTTGGGCAAGCCGGAAGCAGGACAGTGTGGCTCTATTCAGCACTGAGGCGGAGTATATTGCGCTTGCGGAAGCCGCAAAGGAGGCACTATGGCTGCGGCAATTGCTCAAGGAGATTGGGGTGCCGCAAAAGAAGCCAACGGCACTCAATGCTGACAACATGAGTGCCATCAGCCTGACCAAGAACCCTGTGCTACACCGGAGGACCAAGCACATAGAGATCCGGCATCACTTTGCACGAGACCTTGTT
>SZWC01005483.1:117024-132900 GCA_023375785.1 Penium margaritaceum
TCCGTGTAGCACACCCATTTGCACATTTAAAATCAAACAGCTGAGTAGCGCACTTAATTTCAGACCGGCAAACTATACGGCGACACGTCTGTGTGGCTGGTACATGCATCATGCATGTCAGCCGCATAAAACCTGTCAAGTCGCCAGCCTGAAGTTGGCGACTTCACATTTTCTTGGTCTCATTTCTTCTTATGTGGCGACTGACCGACCACCTATAGCCGCGCAATATCATTAGCACCATGCGTGGCCGGATATTCTTTGGGCAAAGGGAGCCGTCGATGCACATAGTCAAATTGTTGGTGGTCGGCAACAGTGCAACCCATTCGTTGCGTCGCCACGCTATTGAGAAGCACAACACCTTAATGTGCATCGTCTTCTTCGACGTCCAGCAGCTGCGTTTTCCGTGACTAGCCGTCATGGTCGAAGACGAAACCACCTTTCCAGCTGATGAAGACAGCCTGCTCGAGGAGGAAGACGATGACAAAGACAAAGAGGAGGGTGCCGTCGGTGACGAGCGCAAACGACGGGAAGAGAACTCCCTCGTCTGGGGGTCCTTAAAAAAATTAGGTTTTGGTCCAAGTGCGCGTGGCATGTCCTACCACTGCACAAAGGACCCAGCCAAACCTGTCAGCTTTTCGGCCTAGAACGGCACCACTGGCGCACTGTGAAAGCACATGCGCCTCATCCACCGAGACAAGTGGCGGCAGCTGAAAGCCGCTGTTGTTGCCAACAAGCACCAGAGGCAAGAAGTGCGGTGGCAGATGCTAATGGCGGAGAAGTAGTTGCTCCTGAAGACAACCCAATGGCGCGCGGTGTGGCGGCGGTCGGCTACATCTTCAACAAGAAGTTTTTCCACTGCATGTTGTGGAAGCATGCAGTGGACAAAAACCTTTCGGGTTGGCCCACAGAGAGCTTCTGGCTTGCCAAGGCGTTTGCGCACGCCAACCCCGCAGCAGCCATTCCTTGCCGCATGACTGTCGCCCGCAACATCCGCCTCGGTGCTAAGGCGTTCCGTCAGCGCATCAGGAAGCCGTTGGCAGCAGTCAAGTCAGCCATATCCTTCACAAACAACGGCTGGAAGGCATGCAACAACGTCAAGTACCTGGGAGTGACGGCGCACTGGATCGATACCGACTACAACGTGCGCGCCATCGCCCTCGCCTTCCCGGCCATCAAGGGTGGGGCAGCAGCCGATAACCTCTTCCACCTGCTGAAAGCAGCACTGCAGCAGTGGGAGCTGTGGGACAGAGTGTTCTGTCTCACCATGGACAACGAGAGTACAAATGACTCCCTTGTGGACAACCACATGGTCCCCAAGAACGACAGCTTCGACAAGGCCGGGCACATCAGGTGCCTCGGCCATGTGATGAACCTTGCCGTGGGCGACTTGTTGAAGCAACCGCGCGTGATGGCCATCATTCAGTAGATTCAGGCCATCTCGATGTTTGTGACACCGACGCCAACACGTGAAGAGTCGTTGCAGCAAGCCCTTGAAGCAGCGGGACTGACATACAAATCCCTCCACCTGGACACCGAGACCAAGTGGAACAGCGCTTTGGACATGTGTGAGCACGTCATTGCTGTGCGTTCCGTACTTGAAGAGTGGCTGGATCTGTATGGCAGGGATGGCGCGCACCTCAAACCAACCTTATAGGATTGGGAACTGATCGCTCTCGTTACTTTCATCGTGAAGCCCTACAAGGGCTTCTCGGATGACATTTCCGGGTCGTCGTATCCCACCCTCTCCCTTGTCATTCCCTTCTACTCTTCCCTCCTCGACAAGATGTAGAGCTGGATGGTGAAAGCCGTAGTAGCAGAGCGGAAGAGCAAGCGCCGAGGACAAGCTGGCCGTCTGGACTGCAAGGAACAGCAGCTGGTCGAGCTGAAGGAGGGCATGACGTCCAGCATTGCTAAGCTGGACAAGTACGCGAAGTTGTGCACTGACCGCCACGTGTTGGCAACAGCCCTCGTCCCTTGGTTCCACCTGCGTTTCTACGCAAACATCCATCCCAAGGTCGGCATCGCCAGTCCAGCAGGGCTACACGTGAAGGTGGTGGAGTTGCTTCGGCCGTACTACTTGCGGGTGGAGCTGTGCAAAGCGGCAGAGGAGGCTACCGCAGCAGTGGCTGCAGCTGGCAGTGCCAATGGTCTACAGCAGCTCCAGCTTCAGACAGACTCTGCAGCTGCTGCATCCACAACTACAGCAGTTGCAACATCAGGTAACCCGTAATTCTGTCTAGTCATGTTTCAGAGAACGGCTTTGTTTTTGCCAAAAACTATCCTAAGGTCTGTTTCTACTACAGCAGTGACAACACCCGGCACAGCCAGCACCCCGCAGCCTCCGCGCAGCTCAAGACTTACGTCTGAGCCGGACGTCATGGAGGCCGCACTGGAAGATGCCGGCGCCGACATGTTCGCGGGGCCGAGCATAGTGCCCACCTCACAAGCTGCACCCTCCAGTTTGGAGGTGGAGGTGGACACCTGAGCGAAGGACAAGAAGAAGCCTCGCAAGTGCAATATCCTTATGTACTTGCGCAAGTACGAGAAGAAGTACCCGATATTCCACCTCGCAGCACTGGACCTCCTAGCAGTTCCAGACACAAGCACGTCCTCTGAAGGGCTTTCTTCTCTGGGCCTCCACATCATCACTCACTTCAGGCAGTCTCTGGTAGACCTCTCAGTAGAGAACCTCATGTTGCTGAAGTCATGGATCAATGATCCAACCCTGCTGAACTTCCCCGTAGCGCCTACTGGAGAAGTAGCACCAGAGTTGGTAGTTGAGGAGGCATGGGTGAATGCACGTCGTCGTGGTGATCTAGCTCTTGAGGACGAGCTGGAAGAAGAGGGTGAAGGTGATTGTGAAGATGAGGGTACAGATGGGGAGGAATGTGAGGGTGCAGGTTAAAGTGGGGGGGGGGGGGGGGGTAACCTGAAGATGCTTAGACCTGAACTGTTCTTTACTTCCATGACGGCATGTTGATGACAGTTCACTGTCAAGTACATAGTTAGTGTGCTTCATTCAGAACATTTTACCACGAATGTGTGAATGAATATCTTCCATGAACATGTCTGTGAATGTACGACATGTGGAAAATTGGTAAGTGTTGCCACTCAGTCCACGGTCTGAAAAATAACTGTGAAACTCATGGTACATATAGAATGCATAGTACATATCTCTGCAGATCCATGTCCAGGATCCGTGAATATAGGGATCCGTGAATCCAAGGATCCGTTACCCCGGTTCCAGATCCAGGCGCAGGACCCGTCGCACGGATCCGGATCCCTCTGAACCTCCCAGATAGGAACCTCGTGCAGCCGTACTAACCACTGTGTTTCTGACAACTGTGTTTCTGACCAGTGTGTTTATGACCAGTGTGTTTTGACCAGTGTGTTTCTGACCAGTGTGTTTCTGACCCCTGTGTTTCTGACCACCGTGTTTCTGACAACTGTGTTTCTGACCAGTTTGTTTCTGACCAGTGTGTTTCTCACCACTGCGTTTCTGACCAGTGTGTTTCTGACCTGTGTGTTTCTGACCACTGTGTTCCTGACCACTGTGTTTCTGACCAGTGTGTTTCTGACCAGTGTGTTTCTGACCACTGTGTTTCTGACCACTGAGTTTCTGACCAGAGTGTTTCTGACCACTGTGTTTCTGACCAGAGTGGTTCTGACCAGTGTGTTTCTGACCACTGTGCTTCTGACCACTGTGTTTCTGACCAGTGTGTTTCTGACCAGTGTGTTTCTCACCACTGCGTTTCTGACCAGTGTGTTTCTGACCTGTGTGTTTCTGACCACTGTGTTCCTGACCACTGTGTTTCTGACCAGTGTGTTTCTGACCAGTGTGTTTCTGACCACTGTGTTTCTGACCACTGTGTTGCTGACCACTATGTTTCTGACCACTGTGTTTCTGACCTCTGTGTTTCCGACCGCTGTGTTTCTGACCACTGTGTTTCTGACTAGTGTGTTTCTGACCAGTGTGTTTCTGACCACTGTGTTTCTGACCACTCTGTTTCTGACCAGTGTGTTTCTGACCAGTGTGTTTCTGACCAGTGTGTTTCTGACCACTTTGTTTCTGACCACTGAGTTTCTGACCAGAGTGTTTCTGACCACTGTGTTTCTGACCAGAGTAGTTCTGACCAGTGTGTTTCTGACCACTGTGCTTCTGACCACTCTGTTTCTGACCAGTGTGTTTGTGAGCAGTGTGTTTCTGACCAGTGTGTTTCTGACCGATTTGTTTCTGACCACTGTGTTTCTGACCAGTGTGTTTCTGACCAGTGTGTTTCTCACCACTGTGTTTCTGACCAGTGTGTTTCTGACCAGTGTGTTTCTGACCACTGTTTTTCTGCCCACTGTATTTCTCAACACTGTGTTTCTGACCAGAGTGTTCCAGACCACTACGTTTCTGACCACTGTGTTTCTGATCACTGTGTTTCTGAGCACCGTGTTTCCGACCACTATGTTTCTGACCAGTGTGTTTCTGACCGGTGTGTTTCTGACCACTTTGTTTCTGACCACTGTGTTTCTGACCACTGAGTTTCTGACCAGTGTGTTTCTGACCACTGTGTTTCTGACCATTGTGCTTCTGACCACTTTGTTTCTGACCACTGTGTTTCTGACCACAGTGTTTCTGACCACTGTGTTTTTGACCAGTGTGTTTATGACCACTGTGTTTCTGACCGGTGTGTTTGTGACCACTGTGTTTGTGACCACTGCGTTTCTGACCAGAGTGTTTGTGACCACCGTGTTTCCGACCAATGTATTTCTGACCACTGTCTTTCTGACCACTGTGTTTCTGACCACTGCGTTTCTGACCACTGTGTTTCTGACCACTTTGTTTTTGACCAGTGTGTTTATGACCAGTGAGTTCCTGACCGCTGTGTTTCTGACCCACTGTGTTTCTGACCACTGTGTTTCTGATCACTGTGTTTCTGACCAGTGTGTTTCTGACCTCTGTGTTTATGACCAGTGTGTTTCTGACCAGTGTGTTTCTAACCGGTGTGTTTCTGACCACTGTGTTTCTGACCAGTGTGTTCCTGACCACTGTGATTCTGACCACAGTGTTTCTGACCAGTGTGTTTATGACCACCGTGTTTCTGACCAATGTGTTTCTGACCAGCGTGTTTCTTACCAGTGTGTTTCTGACTAGTATGTTTCTGACCAGTGTGTTACTGACCAGTGTGTCTCTGACCACTGTGTTTCTGACCAGTGTGTTTCTGACCACTGTGTTTCTAACCAGTGTGTGTCTGACCAGTGTGTGTCTGACCAGTGTGTTTTTGACCAGTGTGTTTCCGACCATTGTGTTTCTGACCAGTGTGTTTCTGACCAGTGTGTTTCTGACCACTGTGTTTGTGACCAGTGTGTTTCTGACCAGTGTGTTTCTGACCAGTGTGTTTCTGACCAGTGTGTTTCTGACCACTGTGTTTCTAACCAGTGTGTGTCTGACCAGTGTGTTTTTGACCAGTGTGTTTTTGACCAGTGTGTTTCCGACCATTGTGTTTCTGACCCTTGCGTTCCTGACCACCGTGTTTCTGACCAGTGTGTTTTTGACCAGTGTGTTTCTGACCACTGTGTTTCGGACCATCGTGTTTCTAACCACTGTGTTTCTGACCAGTGTTTTCCTGATGACTGTGTTTCTGACCAGTGTGTTTCTGACCACTGTGTTTCTTACCATTGTGTTTCTCACCATTCTGTTTCTGACCACTGTGTTTTTGACCGGTGTGTTTCTGACCGGTGTGTTTCTGACCACTGTGTTTCTGACCAGTGTGTTTCTGACCACTGTGTTTCCGACCAGTGTGTGTCTGACCATTGTGTTTCTGACCAGTGTGTTTCTGACCACTGTGTTTCTGTCCACTGCGTTCATGACCACTGTGTTTCTGACCACTGTGTTTATGACCACTGTGTTTCTGACCACTGTGTTTCTGACCATTGTGTTTCTGACCACTGTGTTTCTGACCACTCTGCTTCTGAACAGTGTGTTTCTGACCTCTGTGTTTCTGACTAGTGTGTTTCTGACTACTGTGTTTCTGACCGTTGTGTTTCTTACCACTGTGTTCCTGACCAGTGTGTTTCTGACCAGTGTGTTTCTGGCCACTGTGTTTCTGACCACTGTGTTTCTAACCACTGTGTTTCTGACCAGTGTGTTTCTGACGACTATGTTTCTGACCAGTGTGTTTCTGACCACTGTGTTTCTTACCGTTGTGTTTCTGACCATTCTGTTTACAACCACTGTGTTTCTGACCAATGTGTTTCTGACCAGTGTGTTTCTGACCACTATGTTTCTGACCACTGTGTTTCCGACCACTGTGTTTCTGACCAGTGTGTTTCTGACCACTTTGTTTCTTACAACTGTGTTTTTGACCACTGTCTTTCTGACCAATGTGTTTATGACCACTGTGTTTCTTACCACTGTTTTTCAGACCACTGTTTTTTTTTTTACCAATGTGTTTCTGACCACTGTCTTTCTGACTTCTGTGTTTCTGACCACAGTGTTTTTGACCCCTGTGTTGCTGACAACTGTGTTTCTGACCACTGTGTTTCTGACCAGTGGGTTTGTGACCACTGTGTTTCTTACCATTGTGTTTCTGACCATTCTGTTTCTGACCACTGTGTTTCTGACCACTGTGTTTCTGACCAGTGTGTTTCTGACCTCTGTGTTTCTGACCTGTGTGTTTCTGACCACTGTGTTTCTGACCATTGTGTTTCCAACCACTATGTCTATCACCAGTGTGTTTCTGACCGGTGTGTTTCTGACCAGTGTGTTTATGACGACTGTGTTTCTAACCAGTGTGTTTCTGACCACTGTGTTTCTGACCATTGTGTTTCTGACCATTTTGTTTATGACCACTGTGTTTCTGACTAGTGTGTTTCTGACCAGTGTGTTTCTGACCAGTGTGTTTCTGACCACTGTGATTTTTACCACTGTGTTTCTGACCACTGTGTTTCCGACCACTGTGTTTCTGACCAGTGTTTTTCTGACCAGTGTGTTTCTGACCACTGTATTTCTGACCACTGCCTTTCTGACCAATGTGTTTATGACCACTGTGTTTCTGACCACTGTGTTTCTGACCCCTGTGTTTATGACCACTGTGTTTCTGACCACTGTGTTTCTGACCATTTTCTTTCTGACTTCTGTGTTTCTGACCACAGTGTTTTTGACCCCTGTGTTTCTGACCACTGTGTTTCGGACCATTGTGTTTCTGACCAGTGTGTTTGTGACCACTTTGTTTCTGACCACTGTGTTTCTGACCATTGTGTTTCTGTACACTGTGTTTCAGACCATTGTGTTTCTGACCACTGTGTTTCTGACCAGTGTGTTTCTGACCACTTCATTTCTGACCACTGTGTTTATGACCACTGTGTTTCTGTACACTGTGTTTCTGACCACTGTGTTTCTGACCACTGTGTTCCTGACCACTGTGTTTCTGACAAGTGTGTTTCTGACCGGTGTGTTTATGACCAATGTGTTTCTGACCAGTGTGTTTCTGACCACTGTGTTTCTGATCATTGTGTTTCTGACCACTGTGTTTCTGACCACTGTGTTTCTGACTTGTGTTATTCTGACCACTGTGTTTCTGACCACTGTGTTTCTGACCACTGTGTTTCCGACCATTGTGTTTCTGACCACTGTGTTTCTGACCACTGTGTTTCTGACCAGTGTGTTTCTGACCACTGTGTTTCTGACCAGTGTGTTTGTGACCACTCTGTTTCTGACCACTGTGTTTCTGACCAGTGTGTTTGTGACCAGTGTGTTTATGACCAGTGTGTTTCTGACCAGTGTATGTCTGACCACTGTGTTTCTGACCACAGTGTTTCTGACCACTGTGTTTCTGACCAGTGTGTTTCTGACCTCTGTGTTTCTGACCAGTGTGTTTGTGACCAGTGTGATACTGACCAGTGTGTTTCTGACCACTGTTTTTCTGACCACTGTGTTTCTGATCAGTGTGTTTCTGACCATTGTGTTTCTGACCACTATGTTTCTGAGCACTGTGTTCCTGACCAGTGTGTTTATGACCGGTGTGGTCTGACCAATGTGTTTCTGACCAGTGTGTTTATGAACCCTGTGTGTTGTTGTCCTGAGGGTTAGTGTACACCCTGGAGGGTCCCTAGCAGTGGCTGGTTCACACCACGAACTGTTTTTGGTCAAAGTTTGTGGCAATAGGTTTGGTTTTGATTTATTGGGAATGATCACTTGATCAATGCTCACAATCAATGGCATTATATAGCCACTGATATAAGCTTTCCAGAACACCAAAGCATGCCAGCCTGGAAGCTTCCTATCATATTCTATGGCTTCTAGAGTGTCTATTGGTAGGCTGTCCTTTTTCCCACCTAGGAAGGCATCCCTTCCCTCCTCTAGAAGCTTCTGCCCCTTCATAGATTCCTCAGCTTGCTTCTAGTAGGAGGGAAGGTGTCCAGAAGACCAAGACACCTCTAGATGCCTTGTAGGACAAGTCACCCATTCTAGAAGGTGTGCCACTTTCTTGGACCATTACCTGGCCTTCTAGGAACTTAAAGAGGAACTTTAGAGATTGAGCTAGCTTCATTGCATTTATTTTCCACCTCCCTTGAAGCAGGGCAGAATTTCATCTTGTGGAACTTGAACTCGGGCCCCTGCCCTTAGAGGTGGACACCATTAACCACTAAGCCACTAAGGCTTGTCTTTTTGGTGTTCATTTTTTGAGTCACTCCTACCATGGTGCGGAGCATCACTCCAACAATCTCCCCCTTGCGCATCACCCATGGCAGTCATCCATGCTCAGCCTGCAACTCAAGAGGCTTGGGAAAGTCCAAGCTCCATAAAAGTAGCATCATGCCTGTCCTTGGGTTGCGCCTTTGTCATGGCATCAGCAAAGATGTGCTTTGTGCCGCAGTGCACAAGCACCACATCATCCTTTGCAACGAGGTCTCGTGCTAAGTGATGCCGGATCTCTATGTGCTTGGTCCTCCGGTGTAGCGCAGGGTTCTTGGTCAGGCTGATGTCACTCTTGTTGTCAGCATTGAGTGCCGTTGGCTTCTTTTGCGGCACCCCAATCTCCTTGAGCAATCGTTGCAGCCATAGTGCATCCTTTGCGGATTCCGTGAGTGCAATACACTCCGCCTCAGTGCTGGATATAGCCACACTGTCCTGCTTTTGGCTTCCCGAAGACACCGCTGCACCACCAAGCACAAAAACATAGCCTGATGTTGACTTGCGGTCATCAACGTCACCTGCCCAGTCAGCGTCAGAATAGCCAACCAACTCGAGGGAGTCAGTCCACGCTCTCCCTGCAAACACAAGTCGCGAATGTGTTGTTGCCTTCAAGTAGCCGATGATTCTCTTCACCGTTGCCAATGTTGCGGCCCCGGATCATCAACATAGCGGCTCACTTGTCCTTCAGCAAAGGCAAGGTCAGGCCGCGTTGCCACCCTGGCATACATTATGCTGCCAACTACGGACTGGTACGGGTGTCCAACTATCTCCGCCTTCTCGTCCTCCGAGCTCAGGCCCATGCTCGAGCTCAGCTCACATGTCGTTGTCATAGGTGTACCGATGGGGTTGCACTCCTCCATGTTGTAGCGGCGGAGCACCTTCTGCACATATTTTTCTTGGCCCATCTCCAGCGTGCGTGCTTTGCGGTCCCTCTTGATGGCGATGCCGAGGTAGTACTCAAGCTCGCCCATGTCTGTCATCTTGAACCGGCCGCCAAGCTGATGCTTCAGGCTCTTGAGCTCCCCATCATCATAAGATACAAGGATGAGGTCATCCACGTAGAGGACGACAATTTGTGGGAGTCCTGGCTGATTACGCATGTACTTGCTGTGATCGGCATTGCAGCACTTAAAGCCAAGCTCACCCATGAAACTATCCATCTTGAGGTACCACATGAGCGGAGCTTGCTTCAGTCCATAGAGCGCCTTGCGAATCCGGCACACCTTATCCTGCGGCGCATCCACCCCCTGTGGCACCTCGATGTTGACTTCCTTGTCCAGGTCGCCATTGAGGAACGTGGTTTTCTCGTCCATTTGGTGGATTTCGTAGTCGCGTGCCGCTGCCACTGAAAGGATAGTACGGATGGAGACAAACTTGGCAACTGGTGCAAAGGTCTCGTCGTAGTGCTCCCCGTTTCTCTGGGCATATCCGTTTTCCACCAGCCGCGCCTTGTACCGCTCCACCTTCCCCTCCTTTGTGAGCTTCTTCCGGAAGATCCACTTGGAGCCGATGATTTTCTCGCCCTCCGGCCGGTCAACCAGCTCCCAAGTGCCGTTCTCCTTGTGGGAGGCAAGCTTGGATTTTACTGCTCCCTCCCACTCAGCCCCATCCTTCCGCTGCAGTGCCTCCTTTACAGATTGATGCTCCTCTTGCGTGAAGAAGGCGTGTGCANCGTTTCTCTGGGCATATCCGTTTTCCACCAGCCGCGCCTTGTACCGCTCCACCTTCCCCTCCTTTGTGAGCTTCTTCCGGAAGATCCACTTGGAGCCGATGATTTTCTCGCCCTCCGGCCGGTCAACCAGCTCCCAAGTGCCGTTCTCCTTGTGGGAGGCAAGCTTGGATTTTACTGCTCCCTCCCACTCAGCCCCATCCTTCCGCTGCAGTGCCTCCTTTACAGATTGATGCTCCTCTTGCGTGAAGAAGGCGTGTGCAAACCCAGTCCAAATGTCCTTGTTGGCATCATACCTTTTTGTCCTTCTTCGCACACGGTTACTTGTGTGGGGCTCTTGAGGCGGTTGTTGTTGTTGCTGTCCCCTTTTGGCGCCATCCTCTCCAAGCACCTGCTCCCCCTCTCGTAGAGACCTTGGAGACATCTGTTGACTCCCCACCTCCACGTCCATCTCTGGTGCTTTTGATTCCTCATACGAACTGGCCAAAATAAAGTGTGCCGCTCGTCCATCCCTCAGGCGATGCTCTCTGGTTGGTAGTGATGCGAGGACGTCACCCTCGTTCACATCCTCCGGCGTCTCCTCCTCAAGGACTGGCATCCACTCCACCCCCCCTCCCCTTGGAGAGACCTGCCTCCTTCTCTGTCCAACGGCTTTTCTTGTCGAACGTGACGTCCCGACTCTGCACAACCTGCTTCCTCCTTGGGTCAAAGAGCCAGTATGCCTTGCTTCCGATCTCATATCCAAGGAAAATACACCGGCGGGTACGCGGGTCCAGGTTGCCCCGTCCCTCTCGTGCCTGCACCATTGTATGTGCAACACGACCAAATGTGCAGAGGTGACCCACCGCCGGCTTCCTCCGGCTCCACAACTCTTGTGGCATCTTCCACGCCTTGCTCTCATTTTCCTTCAGCGCCTTGGTCGGCATGAGATTCGTGATGTACGCAGCTGTCCTTGCCACCTCCCCCCAATACCGTTGTGTAAGGCCGGCGTCGGTCAACATGGATCGCACCATGTTATGGATTGTTCGATTCGATCTCTTTATAATGCCATTCTATTGTGGAGAGTGTGGAGTTGTTTTCTTCCACTCAATCCCCTTGTTCTTCATCTCTTTGTAATGCCATTCTATTCACTGCCGTTGTCACTCCGGAACGCCTTCACCTTCAACTCTGTTTGCCGCTCCACATCTGCCTCAAACTCTTGCATGCATGCAAGGACCTCACTCTTCCGCTTCATTGGGTAGAAGTAGAGTTTCCGGCTGTGGTCATGGATGAAGGTGAGGAAGTAGCGAGCTTCGCCGATGGAGCTCTCAAGGGGTCCACACACATTTGTGTGTACCACGGCCAGTTTTACCGATGCACGCGTCCCCTTGATGACAAACGGCTGCCGAGTTGATTTCCCAATGATGCATGGCTCACACACGGTCTCCTTGGTTCCATCAAGGCCGCTGATTTGGAGACCCCGCACCACTTCCCTCTTAGCCATCTCCTTCAATGTCGATGGAGAAATGTGCCAGAGTTGGCGGTACCATAGGTCCAGGTCTCCTCCATCCTTCGTTGCAATATTGGCGGCGTTGGACCCCACCCGGCTGCTGAGGACCTTTGCGCATAGCGATACAAATCGTCCTCCCTACTGGCACTTGTAATCACCTCACCTTTGCCCTCCTTGGGGATAAGGGCCTCCTTCTTTGTGAAGAGCACCTCGCGTCCCTTGTCGGTAAGGCGGCAGACAAAGAGTAGGTTTGCCCACAATTTGGGCATATGCAGCACATCGTACATTGTGCTCATGACAGGTTTGCCATCCACGATTGACTCAATGCGGACGTTACCCTCACCGGCGGCCACCTCTGTTTTTCCATTGGCCACCATCATACGTCTATTTGAGGCGCCGTAGGTGACAAATGCCGCCTTGTTGCATTGTGTGTGGTAGCCTGATCCAGATTCAATGTTTGCAACTCCCGGATCCTTCCAGTTGGTGGAGTTCTACGCCATAAGGGCGCGCTCATCTTTCTTCCCGTCCCGTCATGACCGAACTGTTTTTTTCCTGGGACAGTTGCGTGCGTAGTGGCCCTCCTTGCCACAGTTTAAGCACTCTCCCTTCTTGTCACCCTTCTTGGTGCCCTGTTTGGCACCCTTCCACTTGTCGCCTCGGCCTCCATCTTGAGGATGAATTGTGTTAACTGAACTTGATGCTGTTGCACTGTCTCGACCGCCACGTTGCATCCACTCATTGCGCACCTACTCAGCAACCTTTGGGTACTTCAGCTCGTTGGAAGGCCAGCCACCAAGGACGGTGATCATAGGATTCCAACTGTCCGGCAAGGCCAGAAGGAGGATCATAGCTTGCAACTAAGAATCGACCTCACAACCAGTGGCCACGCACTCCGCTGCGAGCGACTGAATCTGCTGCATGATCTCCATGGTGTTGTTGCCTTCATATGATCAGAGGGTGACGAGCCATTTGAAGATTGAGAGCAGATTGGCAAGGTTGCTTGACTGGTAGATGGAGCATAGTTTTGACCATGCTTCTGCGGCCAGGGTGCATCCTTGGATGTGCCCAAGCTGTGGCGGGCATAACACAAACACAAGGAGCGCCAACACCTTTTTATTGCGCTTCTTGTATGCCTCTTTTACCTCATCCACTGTAGTCTCTAACGGAGCGGTCTCATCACCCTTCACAAGCTCAAGCAGTCCCTTGTCGTCGAGGAAGATTTCAAACTGCCACCTCTGCAAGGCAAAGCCTGTCCCATCAAACTCAAGGACAGCGCGACTGCTATCTTGCTCGCTGGTCGCCATATCTTGCTGTTGGACGCATGAAATGAAGGTGGCTTTGAACCCCTTACAGGCGTGGGCCCATAACCCTTTGTTGGCCTGAGGGTGAGTGTACACCTGGAGGGTCCCTAGCAGTGGCTGGTTCACACGACCAACTATTTTTGGAAAGACTGAAACTGTGGACGCAACTGGTTCCAAGGATGGCAAAATTTGGTCAAAGAGTGTGGCAATAGTTTTGTCCTTGATTGACTGGGAATGAACACTTGATCAAGGCTCACAATCAATGGCATTATATAGCCACTGATCTAAGCTTTCCACAACACCAAAGCATGCCAGATTTGAAGCTTCCTAGCGGACTCTATGGCTTCTAAAGCATATATTACTAGGCTTTCCTTTTTCCCACCTACGAAGGCATCCCTTCCCTCCTCTAGAAGCTTCTGCCCCTTCCTAGATTCCTCAGCTTGTTTATAGTAGGAGGGAAGGTGTCTAAAAGACCAAGACACCTCTAGATGCCTTGTATGACAAGTCACCCCTTCTAGAAGGTGTGCCACTTTCTTGGACCCTCAAATGGCCTTCTAGAAACTTAAAGAGGAACTATAGAGATTGAGCTAGCTTCCTAGCATCTATTTTCCACATCCCTTGAGGCACGGCAGAATTTCATCTTGTGGGACTTGAACCCGGACCCCTGCCTCTAGAGGTGGACACCATTTACAACAAAGCCACTAAGGCTTGTGTTTTTGGTGTTCATTTTTTTAGTCACTCCTACCATGGTGAGGAGCATCACTCCAACATGTTTCTGACCATTGTGTTCCTGACCACTGTGTTTCTGAACAGTGTGTTTCTGACCAGAGTGTTTTTGACCAGTATATTTCCAACCAGTGTGCTTCTGACCACTGTGTTTCTGACCAGTGTGTTTCTGACCACTCTGTTTCTGACCACCGTGCTTGTGACCAGCGTGTTTCTGACCAGTGCGCCTCTGACAAGTGTGTTTCTGACCAGTGTGTTTCTGACCACTATGTTTCTGACCAGTGTGTTTCCGACCGCTGGGTTTTTGACCACTGTGTTTCTGACCACTGTGTTTCTGACCACGGTGTTTATGACCCATGTGCTTCTGACCAGTATGTTTCTGACCACTGTGTTTCTGACCTGTGTGTTTCTAACCACTGGGGTTCTGACCAGTGTGTGTTTGACCACCGTGTTTCTGACTAGTGTGTTTCTGACCATTGTGTTTCTGACCACTGTGTTTCTGACCACTGTGTTTCTAACCAGTGCGTTTCTGACCAGCGTGTTTCCGACCACTGTTATTCTGACCAGTGTGTTTCTGACCAGTGTGCTTCTGACCACTGTGTTTCTGCCCACTGGGTTTCTGACCAGTGTCTTTCTGAGCAGTGTGTTTCTGACCACTGTGTATCTGACCAGTGTGTTTCTGACCACTGTGTTTCTGACCAGTGTCTTTTTGACCTGTGAGTTTATGACCACTGTGTTTCTGACCACTGTGTTTCTGACCACAGTGTTTCTGACCACTATGTTTCTGACCACTCTGTTTCTGACAACTGTATTCCTGACCAGTGTGTTTCTGACTACTGTGTTTCTGACCACTGTGGTTCTGAAAACTATCTTTCTGACAACTGTGTTTCTGACCACGGTGTTTCTGACCATTGTGTTTGTGACCACTGTGTTTCTGACCAGTGTGTTTCTGACCAGTGTGTTTCTGACCACTGTGTTTATGACCACTGTGTTTCTGACCACTATGTTTTGACCAGTGCGCCTCTGACAAGTGTGTTTCTGACCAGTGTGTTTCTGACCACTGTGTTTCTGACCAGTCTGTTTCTGACCGCCGTGTTTCTGCCCACTGTGTTTGTGACCACTATGTTTATGACCCCTGTGTTTCTGACCAGTATGTTTCTGACCACTCTGTTTCTGACCAGTGTGTTTCTGACCACTGGGGTTCTGACCACTGTGTTTCTGACCACTGTCTTTCTTACCACAGTGTTTCTGACCACTGTATTTCTGACCACTGTGTTTCTGACCAGTGTGTTTCTGACCAGTATGTTTCCGACCAGTGTGCTTCTGACCACTGTGTTTCTGACCAGTGTGTTTCTGACCACTGTGTTTCTGACCAGTGTGTTTCTGACCAGTGCGCCTCTGACAAGTGTGTTTCTGACCAGTGTGTTTCTGACCACTATGTTTCTGACCAGTGTGTTTCTGACCGCTTGGTTTTTTACCACTGTGTTTCTGACCACTGTGTTTCTGACCACTGTGTTTATGACCCCTGTGTTTCTGCCCAGTATGTTTCTGACCACTTTGTTCCTGACCACTGTGTTTCTGACTACTGGGGTTCTGACCAGTGTGTTTCTGACCACCGTGTTTCTGACTTGTGTGTTTCTGACCACTGTGTTTCTGACCCCGGTGTTTCTGACCACTGTGTTTCTAACCAGTTTGTTTCTGGCCAGCGTGTTTTTAACCACTGTTTTTCTGACCAGTGTGTTCCTGACCAGTGTGCTTCTGACCACTGTGTTTCTGACCAGTGTGTTTCCGACCACTGTGTTTCTGCCCACTGTGTTTCTGACCAGTGTGCCTGTGACCAGTGTGATTCTGACCACTCTGTTTCTGACCACTGTGTTTATGACTACTGTGTTTCTGACCAATGTGTTTCTGACCAGTGTGTTTCTGACCACTGTGTTTCTGACCACTGTGTTTGTGACCAGTGTGTTTCTGACCACTGTGTTTCTGACCAGTGTGTTTCTGACCA
>SZWC01005484.1:1964-20993 GCA_023375785.1 Penium margaritaceum
ATCGCCTCTACGTGGCATCGGAGAAGGAAGCTGACTCAGCGTTGGGGTTGAGAGAGGGAAAACACGACATTGGCCTGTGGCACCGCCGGCTTGGTCACCTCGGCTTTGGCGCCATCATCTCCATGCAGCAGATGGTCCGCGGCCTGGAGCTCAAGGGGGTGAAGCAGCCTGGTGCATCGGCTTGTGAGAGCTGCATTGAAGGGAAGCAAGTCCGCTCTCCTTTCACGGGGAAGGGAAGGGCGCGACGGAGCTTCTCTCACCCGTTCACTCTCATTTGTGCAGTCCCATGCCATCACAATCCTTGTCCGGCAAGTTGTACTTTGTCACGTTGATTGATGACAAGTCGAGGAAGACGTGGGTGTCGTTCCAGGATGGAAAGGATGAGTGCTTTGATACTTTCAAGGTGTGGATTGCTGCTGCACGGAATGAGAGTGGCAGGCGGTTGAAGGTGTTTCGCACCGATGGTGGAGGAGAGTACCTCTCCAACGACTTCCGCACCTTCCTCAAGCATCGCGGGATCAAGCACGAGGTCACCCCACCTGGAACACTGTAGCTGAACGGCGTGGCTAAACACACGAACCGCACGTTCATGGAGCGTGTTCGCAGCATGCTCCAAGATGCGGGGCTCCCGCCAACCTTTTGGGCGGAAGCGGTCAATACCGCCGTGTACCTGAAACCGGAGCCCTACGCGCGCCGTGCCGATGATGACACCAGAGGAGGCGTGGGCAAGACGCAAGCCAACAGTGACGCACCTGAAAGTCTTCGGGTGTGGCGCATTCGTGCACGTGCCTGCCAGTAGCCGTAACAAGCTAGACGCAAAGTTGGTGAAGGCTGCCTTTCTTGGCTATGACACAATGGGATACCGCCTCTACAACCTCGCCGCACGTAAGATCATCCGCAGCCGTGACGTGGTCTTCCAAGGGGAAGTGAAGGGCTGGACTTGGAGCACTATGTCGGCAGTTCCGCTTGCTCCCGCACTTGAACCAGAAGTGGGAGAAGTACCGGTAGCAAAAGAGGGCGGTGCGGAAGATGGCGGTGATAGCAGCAACGACAAGGAGGTGAAGGGAGCTGAGAAGGAGAAGGACCCGGTAGCAGAATCTGATGAGGAGCAGCAAAGCAACGCACAGCAGCTGCCACGACGGTCAGCACGCCTCAACAAAGGTGCAAAGGACAGTGGGGAGCCGCTGAAGCGATCCGAGTGCCTCGCAAACAAACAGAGGCCGCTAGAGGAGCTAGTGAACCTGTGCACCATTCCACCACCAACGGAGTCGTCTGACCTCCAGCTTCTCTTCTTCACAGTCACCGATGACCGAGCCACATTCGCTGAAGCCATGCGAAGTGCCGAAGCGGCAGATTGGCGTGCCGCAGCAGATGAGGAGTATGGTGCGCTCATGAAGAACGGAACCTGGACTCTCGAGGAGGCTCCACGCGGCAGCTGGGTGATCGGATGCCGGTGGATCTTCAGGCGCAAGCGTGGTACGGATGGTAAGGTGCTCAGGTACAAAGCACGACTGGTTGCAAAGGGGTATGGGCAGACTGAGGGTGTGGATTACAATGAGACATTTGCACCTGTCGCAAAGTTCCCATCCATCTGAGCGATCCTCGCTCTTGCTGCTGCTATGGAGTGGGAGGTGCACCAAATGGATGTAACTTGTGCATTTTTGAATGGTGACCTCGATGAGGATGTGTACATGGAGCACCCGGAGGGGTATGTGGTAGAGGGAAAGGCGGATTTGGTGTGCAAGCATGTGAAGGCCCTCTACGGCCTGAAGCAAGCACCACGAGCATGGTACCACAAGATAAATGAGCAGCTAGCTGGGCTTGGCTTTGTACACAGTGAAGCTGATCATGCAGTCTATGGACACTCTCAAGAGGCAAGCCAGGTCATCATCTTGCTCTATGTTGATGATCTGCTTATTGCATCTCACTCCAAATCTCTTTTGGACGATGTGAAGCAGTCCCTTGCTGCCAGGTTTGACATGAAAGACATGGGAGAGCTCAGTTACTACCTTGGCCTTCAGGTCAAGTGGGAGCGGCAGCAGCAGACTTTGGAGTTGTCGTAGAGCACGTACGTGAGCAACATTATCAAGCGCTTCAACATGGTAGGAGCACGAAAGCAACAACACCACTAGAAGTGGGAGCGAAGCTAGCATGACGCAGACTCCCCGCGGCATGCAAGAGAGCAGCCGTATGGAAGCAGTGCCGTACCAAGCAACAGTTAGAATCCTCATGTATGCAGCAGTTGGCACGCGCCTCGACATCAGCCAAGCAGTGGGAGTGTTAAGCAAGTTTTGCGCGAATCCGGGCGTGCCGCATTGGGAGGCGTTCAAGCGCGTGCTGTGCTACCTCGACAACAACAGGAGCCTTTGCCTCACCTTCAACGGCAACAACAGCCCCATCCTCATCGGCTACAGTGACGTAGATCGGGGAGGTGACCTGGACACAAGGAGGTCAACAAGTGGGTTTGTGTTTGTGCTCGAGGGAGGTGCAATCAGCTGGAGGAGCAAGAAGCAAGAGTGTGTTGCCTTCTCCTCCACCAAAGCAGAGTACATCACCCTTAGTGAAGCAGCAAAGGAAGCCGTGTGGCTACGTGAGCTGCTAGCAAGCCTTGGATAGCAGCAGACCACAGCCACCACCATCTACTGTGACAACATGAGCGCCATTGCTCTAACGAAGAACGCCGAGTTTCACGACCGCACCAAACACATCGACCTGCGGTACCACTTCATCCACGAGCTCGTGGCGAAGCATGTCGTGCAGATCAAGTTCTGCCCTTCAAGCATGATGCTGGTAGACTTCTTGAACAAGCCGCTGGCAGCGCACCGCTTTCAACAGCTGAGGGGACAGTGCGGACTTGTGTGATTTTTATACTCGCAAAGTGAGAGAATGATGGATATGAGAGTGTCGGAGAGTGACAAAAATTGGTTGCTCGATAAAAATCATCTGGCATGACAGTTGCATAGAGGATGTTTAAAGAATTCTAATGCACTTTACGGAACTCAGTTTGGAGTCCGTTTGAGTGAGATATGGATTTCCAAAGTTTGGAGATCATGAGTCGGGTTCAAGTGACGACCTGAGCACTTTGAGCTCAAAAGGCGGCAGGATTATTGGCCAGGCCGGCTGAGAGCAGCCTTCAAGGAGAAAAGACGGCTGGAGGACGTCCAAGAGACTTCAAGGAAGGACCATTCCATGATTATTAGTCACACAGGCCGTGCGAGACATGATTCTCTTGTGTGACAAGGTGACTGCCGCTCATCCCGCTAGACTAGGAGTGTGCTAGAGGGTGAACTTTGACAGAGTGGATCTCAGTGCTCCCTTGGCCAAATGAGGCATATAAGGGCTTGTTAGAAAGCTGTGATAATATACTTTCTCACTTGGGAGTCGATTTAGACATTTGCGTTCTCTGAAAACCTACATTTTCTTCCGTAATTTCCGTCTGTGCAACCTGCAACTCCCTCTCACAAACAGTTGGTCCTACCAAGGCGACTCTTGGTAAGCCTGATCACCTCCGTGAGGGCTGCCCCAGTTTCCATCAGAGAGAGGGGGGGGGGAAGAAATATAGAGAGGAACAAAGAGATCGGGGAAGAGAGAGAGAGAGAGAGATAGAAAGATGGAGAGAGAGAGGGAGTCTACTTTGGTGGGACTTGTTAGTCTGACCAAGAAGGAGCATGAAATTTGAGTTCGGGATCCATGTTGACATTATTGCCGATGCAATGCAATTTTTGTTTCATGTAAAACATTTGTGTCTACATCAAATCATGAAGAACACAATGAATGTGTGCACAAAGCCGCAAGGCAAGATGTAGATGGAACACAAATACTAGTACCAGGTGAACTATTTCCTGGTCCTTTGCCACTTTCCTGATTGAAGGTAGCAAAAGAGAGCTTTTTTTCCGCTGCTTGTATACACATTGGTCTTTTGCCCTTTGTCTTTTCCTCTACGGCTGGGATATATCTGCCTCTTTGGACATTCACTTAGGACCTGCAGAATGAGGGTTTTCTTGTCTTGGAATACCTTCATCTTTTTACCTCTCATTCTGACTTCTTAGTCCTTTTAATTCTTTCCTTCTCAGGAACACCATGGAATAAGTAGGCTAGCATGAGAAAAAATCCCTTCTCCCCTCTTCCCACCCTTGTCCAACCCTTTCCCTCACTAAAATAAACATTCTTCCTTGAGGGCAGTGTTGCTCTCGTATTCCACATTGTTAGTCCTTTGAATTGCAACCTTCAGAAGTTCACATAGGTCATTAGTAGCCCAAAATCAGCAGCTGCAAGTTTAGAGAAGGGTCTCTTTTAAGACCTTTGAAATTCTGACCTTGAGCACAACTTGTGGAACTGTCAATGTTGGCAACACTGATGAATCCTGCTGGGCAGAGGCATCGGTTGTAGCCAGGACGAGGGGGTTTTCCATCATCATCCAAACAAACACCACCGCCGCAAGGTTGTAGCGGAGATCCGCACGGCTTAGTAGCTGACATATGCAGGCACATAAAACAGCAAAGGTAGAAAGCAAAATCCCACAGAAGACAAAACAGTTCTGCAAGCTGCTGATGCTCTCACTATTGAAGCAGAGTCCAAAGACATGAAAAAGGTTAACAGGGTTGCAAAAGAGTGACATGAATCTCAAGGGCTTAGCAGACGAATGCTGTTACACTATTATGATCAAGTTCTTCATTGGTTAGCCTGCATGCAACATGCAGTCAATTAAACAAAAGTTTGCACTTGAGGGCTATCTGGTGCCGGTGAAGGCAGAAAACGATGGGGTAGTCTTATGGAGAATGATACAACAAAGAACAGAACCAGTGTAGCCAGAGAAGATGACAATGCTAGCAGAACACATGCAACTCCTACAGAGCAGGCTGAAGGTGGAGATTAGGATAGTGATGATGACCTGGAGGGAAAGGGAGAAACTGGAGGAGGAAAAACCAGAAATTGAGGAAAGGAATACAAATGGGCGGGAAAGAGCAGCGAAGGGTGACGAGGAGACAGTGAAGAAGGTTGGTGTAGTGCACAAAGACGTAGAGGGTGACCAGAAATAGGATGAAATCGCAGTTGCGTTGGTGGTGGTAACCTTAATGGTAGTTGTGCTGTTGTTGGTGGTCTTCATGGTGGCTGCGGAAGTGGGAGCTGTTACATGTTGCCCCGTGCCATGACCTGGAGTTGCCGTTTTCAGGACGATGGCTCCAGATCCTTGTACAGTGCATGTTTGCATGCATGGATGGATGTTTCAGAAACTAGAGGACAAGCTGGACCAGCTGCAATTTGAATCGCAGCAATCGGCTAAGAAGTGAGGGAGTTATGGTCCGTCAAAGTTGGGAGGTGGTGCTGGTCGTCCGGGTTTGGACGGCAGACTTGGTACCGGCCGGAAAAATGAGCCGGCGGTGACCAGTTCGACTCCCACCACGCACACCATGGCCGAGGCGCCCCTTGGGGGATGCTAGCAGCAATATCCCATGGTTCATTGGAGCCATGTGCGTTTCGGAATGGCGGTCTGATGCTTCATTGGGGTCCAGGGCGCTTCGGGCGCCCGTCCCTCACACTAATGCTCTGTCAGGGACAGAGACTCAATGATGCACTCCGAATCGCGTATCGGGCGCTACGGTGGTCCAAATTGCACGCGGTTTGGTGCGTTGGAAAGCTTGTGACTAGAACTATAACTTTGCTTACGTGGTCCGTGTCCAGTAACCCACTCAAAATTGATCCCCAGCCCTTCGAACTTTGGGTGTTGCTGAATTCCGTCAGATTTCTGCTCACATAGTGTGTGGCGACCATAAAGCACACACTTCGTCTAAGACTGCTGCCCAAAAGAGCTGTGAACCTCAGGACGTGGTCAGGCCACGTTGGAACCACATTTCCAACAGGAGTAACTGCAATGGAAGCAGAAGTTGCAGTGGCAGCAGTCAGGTTTGGTCAATACAAACAGTGGCGACTGTGGAAGACGTGATCCTATTGGAGGCAGTGGTGAAACCACTGGAAGTTGTCATGATGAGAATGGGAAGATGCTGTTTGTCTTGAAACCAGTGGTGTTGGTGATGCTCATCTAGGCAGTAGTGGCAGCAATGACGATAGCAGTGGTGACTTCAGAATTGATGGTGGTGGTAGTGGTAGTAGTAACAGATGATGTGGTGGTGTTGGCAGCAGCGGTGCTGGTGGTGGTGGTGGTGGTGGTGGTGGTGATAGGGGTAATAGCTTTTGCAGCACTGATGACTTTTGTAGTTGAATCTGATGGTTCTGGAGGTATTGACAGTGATGGTGGTGGTGGTGGTGGTGGTGCTGCTGCTGCTGCTGCCGCTCCTGGGGCTGGTGGTGGAAGTGTAGGCTGTGTGACTGGTAGTGTTGGTGTCTGATACTGCTGATTATGGAGCAAGGGGATTTAGGGTGAAGAAATGCGATCTTTATGCAGAGGTGCTGGAAGAGGAGGAGGAGGAGGAGGAGGAGGAGGATGACAATAATGATGATGGTGATGATGATGATGATGATGATGATGATAATGAAATGATGATGAAGGTTCTGTGGTGATGATGATGATGATGATGATGATGATGATGATGATGATGATGATGATAATAATGATGACGATGATGACAGTAATGATGATGATGAAGATGATGATGATGAAGATGATGATGGTGATTTTGATGACAACGATGCTGATGATGATAACGTTGAAGCAGATGATATTTTACAGTTATTCTGATGTTGACGAGTCAGAGGAGGAAGATGAGAAAGAGGGGAAGGAGGAGGAAGAGGAGTGGAGGAGGAGGAAGACCAAGTGGAGCAGTAGCTGCAGCAGGGAGATGTAGAAGAAGGGAGAAGAGGGGGAGGAAGGCCATTTGGAAGAGGAGTAACTGGAGGAGGAGCAGGATAGGGATAACATGGAAGAGGGCCAGGAGCAGGAACGGAGGCCTAAGAAACCTCCTACCCTGGGAAGTGAGGTGGAGCAGGGTGGGGGAGGACGAGGAGGATCTGAAGGATGAGAAGGAGGAAGATGAGGAGGAGGAGGAGGAGGAGGTGGAGGAAGATGAGCAAAAGGAGGAAGAGGACTTGCAGGAGGGCGCGGATAATGATTGAAAAATGAATGCATGGTCAATGGGTTGGTGGTGCGGGGTCGGTACTTTTCGACTCTCATGGGCTAGTTGTGCGCTCTGCTTGGCAATAAATTGGCAGCCCATCGATCAGCAACGAGGCGGAGTACGCAGCAGTCCACTTGGGATTATCCTGGCAAAGGAGACGGTTTTACAGCATGTGCTG
Source organism: Penium margaritaceum (assembly GCA_023375785.1). Lineage (NCBI taxonomy): Eukaryota > Viridiplantae > Streptophyta > Zygnematophyceae > Desmidiales > Peniaceae > Penium > Penium margaritaceum. The sequence goes on from SZWC01005484.1 coordinate 9,216, forward strand.
GTCATGGGGCACTCTCAACAGGTGGTCAACCAGTTACGAGACCACTATATAATAATTATGATCCATCTCCAGTTCCGTGATGTAGTCTTGTAGGCCACATAGGACATATAGCGGACCTTGTTCCCCTGGGTCTCTTGAGAGAAGAACTAGATCGCTGACCATCTGTCCAAGATGGAGCTGGCACTGGCGGCGCTAGGGCAAGAGTATGATATCATTCTGGAGCGTTGCAGGAGGTTTGTCCAGGGCTACTGGAAAGGGCTTGAAGAGGAAGCAATGGAGTGCACCAGGTCGGCATACCACTCTGATCTACCAGTGAGGCCAATGACCCATCTATCCTCAGTGCAGTGGCGTTTTTTTTTCTTTTTTTTCTTTTTTTCCAGTGCAGTGGCTTTCTGCAGATGAGGGACAGTGGAAGCAAGCAGTTTCCATGCTGTGCAGGCTTGCACCGGGCCGAAGGGTGAGAATGCTCTGTTTGCCTCCTCCAGCTGCTTCTACTGGGAGCACTCATTGAGATCTCCATGAGCAACATCCCTCTTTATCGTGCCTGCTGGCCTTTTGGATTGACCCCTCTGCTCCCCAGGAGGGCCTGCTCCTGGTGGCGTGCAGCCAGGGGCTTCAGGTCCAGCCAAGTAAGTGTCTCCTATGGCAGAGGATGGTGTGCACCATTCCTGCTGTGTTTGCAGGAATTCCAGACGCCGGATGGTTTGGAGCTCTTGGGTTTTCCAGTTGGATCTGCAAGGTTTCGGAGAGGTTGGGGTAAGTAGCAGTTACGGGAGCAAACCAGATAGCTTGAGGTGTTGTCGTGGTTGGAGGATACGCAGGCGGCTGTGACAAGGTCTCGCCTGTGCATTGTGCTTTGGGCGGATTTCTTGGTGCGCGCCCTGGCCCCTGACCCAGATTGGCTGTAAGTGCTTCAAAAGTTTGATTCTGCCATGCGGAGTGCTATATTGGGAATCCTTGGGATGGTGGAGGCCCCAGTGGACTCCCATGCGAGTGCTCTGCAGAGATTGGTGAGGCTCCAAACGCAGTTGCCGTTTGGTGCACGGGTCATGGGCGTTTCTGTAGTGGCGCCGAGGGCCCACATTGCCTACACATGCTTTTCAGCATAGCTGCTCCACTCTCACTGAAATCTTTGGCTGCTTCCTACCGGGGGCTCAATAAATGGAGTTGATGTGTCCTCTTTGGGAAGATGCTGTACAAGAGCTGCCTACTTGGATTGTTGCCAGCCCGTCCCCGCTGAAGATTCTTCACTGGTGTTCCAGGGCAGGAGCTCAGCCCGGCCTTCTTCAACTCCAAGTACCTTCAGTGGCTTGAGGATGTGGACATGGTCGGTGGTACACTCTTCCCAGAGGCTTCCGATGCTATGGTCTTGCGGAGCGACCCTCTGGCTTCAGGCAAGTCCCCTGGGGCCTGGAGATCACCTGTACGACCCCGGCCGACTTCCGCCTCCACGCCCAACTCTAGCTAGGCTTGCCACTTGGGTACCTCACACTCCATGGCGGCCATGGCCTCCTTCCGGTAGAGGTCATGTGACAGACAGATTCTCGGCCAATCATTCGGGTCCACCATGAGGTCTGTGATAACCTAGCAGGGACTTGTTATGAGCACTCACTGCAGGCGATTGTGGAGCCTAGAAATTTCTGCATGGGGGCTCCTTCCGGACGTCCTTGTTTTTTATTCGGCTCAAGGTACGGCGTGGGTGATTGATATCCCTACAGTGGACACTCGGTGGACTGAGGTGAAGGAGGAGGGGCAGGCGCTACTAGCAGCTGAGGCCCTTGGGCAGATGCCGGGTTGGAGGCTGCGCATAGTGGCCTGGGAAACCTTTCATGGTTCGGGGCCGGATTGCTGGCACTTTGTCCACCGGTTGGTGGCTTTGTGCCTGGAGAAGGGCAGAGTTCAGTGCAGTGAGGTGGACCAACTGGGGCGATCTGGCTGAGCGGTGTCCTTGTTTGTGCAACACCTCTCCATTGCTGGGACTCAGCAACATTTTCGGATGCTCCGTGACTTGGGCCTGTGGCATGGGGGCTTGGACCTGTCATTAGGCATGGGCTAACCAGCACTGCTGCCTTAGCTGTAGCCCCTTGGCCCTCTTGCTTTGTCTGACCTTTTCCTACACTGTTCCTTTCCATGGAGAGCCCAGCTCCTTGATGCTGTTTCTTTTCTTTCATTTTTCCCACCCTCTTCTGCCGTGGGTGGTGGTGTTTCCTTGTTCTACCATGTGGTTGTGCCGGTCCCTGGCCACAGCTTTTCTTTCTAATCAATGAATAACATCCTTTGAAAAAAAGGATGCCAAGGAGGAAAAAACATGTTAAGAGGATGGAAGTAGAGGAAAATCGGGAGGAAACTGGGCCCAATTATTGGAAGACAAGAAGAAATTTGAATTGGTATTAGAGGAGGGGAAAAGGAAGGGGTATACTGCTGCTTGACCTGGATGGTGGGGCCGTCCCTTGACGTGGATGCCCTGCGCGTACGTTTGTTTCTCCTCCTCCACCTTCAGGTCCTGTTGTGTCGGACGGTGACGCTGGAAGAGCGCGACCAGGGGCTGCATTCGGGACGTGGGGAGGGGTGCCTTCGTTCTGAGCATGAGATTATATTGGAGCGCTGTCGGAGGTTTGTGGAGGGTGACTGGGTGGGTCTGGTGGAGGAGGCAATGGTGACCACTAGGGCAGCAGTTTGCCCTGCCCCTCCGGCGCAGCCTAGACCTTGTCTGTCCTTGGCACAGTGGCTTGTAGCGGAGGAGAGGCAGTGGCGGCGTGCAGTTTGCATGGCGCACTGGGGTGCTCCAGGCTGAGGGGTAGAGATGCACTCATTGTGTCCTCCGGCTGCTGGTACGGAGAGCACTTCTCGGGCTCTTCAGGAGTGTCATCCCCCGTCAACGTCCCCGTTGGCCCTCTGGATTGCCCCCTTTATTCCCCCGAAGGGCTTTCTCCTCAACGCTGTCACGGAGGACCTAATTGTGCACGCCTTGCCAGAGGCGCAGCGGGACTCCGGGGCCGGCCCAGGGGGTCTTACTTGCGACATGCTCCGTGACCTCATCCTTGATACCCCGGGTGGGCCGGAGTCTTTGACGGCCATGGTTCGCCTCATCCTTCCCGAGGTGCTGCCGCAAGAGGCTGCTACTTTCTTCGAGCGCAGTTGCCTTGTTCCCTTGCTCAAGGGGGACACCGAGGAGGAGGGGGTTTGACCCCTTGCTGTGGCAAGGCATTGCTCACGCTGGCTGGTCCACTGTTGCTGCTGCGGGATAAGGAAACGATTACGAAGGTGTTGCAATATTTGTAGTTTGTGGTGGGAGTGTCAGAGGGGAAAACGCTGTTGGAGTGGGGGTGTGCGGGCCATGAAAGGCGCACATCCCTCGTTTTGCTTCTCCGCCTTGACATTTGCAACGCCTTCAATGAGATTGAGTGCAACTGTGTGTTTGAGGCGCTGCATGACAGGGGTCTCGGCTCTTGGGTGCCTTTCTTGCAACAATTCTACACGTCCCCTGGGCAGCTGTTGTTGTTTGGGGCAAATACATTGGGCGTCCTTGAGAGCCAACGCGGGGTACGGCAAGGTGACCTGTTGGGGCTTGCTCTCTTCGACTAGGCCCTTTTTCTTGCTTTGGAAGCGGGTGCGGCAAAGTTGCATAGCCTGCAGGGTGCCAGCATTCGGGCACGTCGGGGCTTCCCAGGATGACACCACGATTTGCACTGAGCCAGAGGCGTTGGCCAAGTGCTTCTCCTCCATACTCCGGGTGGCCAGCGGCCAGGGGCTTCAGGTTCAGCCAAAGAAGTGTCTCCTGTGGCGGCAGACGGGAGGTGCTCTTCCTGGTGTGCTGGCAGGGATTCCATGGATAACGGAGGGGCTGGGGGGAGGAGTGGTTGCATGAGCAGACCCGTGAGCTACAGGTGCTGCCGCGGCTGGGAAAATCCACGGGCGGTGGTGACGATGCTTCGGCTATGCATTGTACTGCAATTCCACTTCCTGGTGCGTGCTCTGTCCCCTAATGCCGACTAACTGCGGGTGCTGTGGGAGTTCAACTCCACTGTATGGTGCACTCTCTTGGGCATCCCGGGGGTAGTGGAGGCCCCGCCGGATTCCTATGTCAACGCTCTGTAGGGGTTGGCGTGGCTGCAGGCGCAGTTCCCATTTGATGCCGGAGGCATAGCCCTTCCTCCTGCAGCGCCAAGGATGCACCTCGCCTTTGCGTGCTTTTTGGCGGCCTTGCACAGTCTCTTCATGATCTCATTCATCAATCATGATGGATATGAGAGTGTCAAAAAATGACAAAAATAGGTTGCTCGATAAAAATCATCTGGCATGACAGTTGCATAGAGGATGTTTCACAGGTTCCAACGCACTTTATGGAACTCGATACAGAGTCCGTTTGAGTGAAATATGGATCTCCAAAGTTTGGAGATCATGGGTCGGGTTCAAATGACGACCTGAGCACTTTGAGCTCAAAAGGCGGCAGGATTATTGGCCAGGACGGCTGAGAGCGGCCTTCAAGGAGAAAAGGTGGCTGGAGGACCTCCAACAAACTTCAAGGAAGGTGTAGACCATGATTGTTGGTCGTCCAAGTGGTGTGAGACATAATTCTCTTGTGTGACAAGGTGACTGCTGCTCATCCCGCTAGGCTAGGAGAGTGTGCTAGAGGGTAGACTTTGACACAGTGTATCTCAGTACTCCCTAGGCCAAATGAGGCATATAAGGGCTTGTTGGAAAGCTGTGATAATGTAATTTCTCAATCAAGAGTTGATTCAGACATTCGCATTCTCTGAAAACCTACATTTGCTTCCGTAATTTCTATCTGTGCAACCTGCTACTCCCTCTCACAAATAATTGGTCCTGCGTAGGCGGCTCTTAGTGAGGCTGATCACCTCCCTCAGGGCTGCCCAGTTTTCTTCAGTGGTATCAGAGCTAGAACAAGGCTTTGTCTCATCCTTGAGGCATTCCTTACACCCTGTTGTGTGAGAGAGACGTTTGTGGACTGAACGTTGCACTACCATGGCGACATCCACTTCTGCGGTGGCCGGTGTCAACATCGCCAAGTTCGAAGGCAAGAACTTCTTCAACTGGAGCAATAACATGAAGATGGTGCTGATGGAGAAGGGTCTCTGGAGTTAGGTGGATGAGAAGGAGAAGGAACCAGAAGAAAGCTCCCTATCCCTTGTCGAGGCTAGTACCTACCGCGAGAAGCGTGACCGCGCCCTCGCAACCATCTACCTCCACCTCGCTGAACGACAGTACCTCCTCGTCCGTGGCATCCTCACGCCAAAGGAAGTTTGGAAAAAGCTAGAGTCTACTAATGCTTCTAAGTCAATCCTCATGAATATGCAGCTGCGTTGTCGCTTTCTCACTGTGAAGATGGATGAGTCCGGATCCACGATTGACTACATCAACATGGTGAAGTCTCTCTCTGACCAGCTTGCTGCGATTGAAGACCTTGTGAAGGAGCGTGTGCTCATGCTAACCATCCTGTATGGACTTCTTAGCAGCTACACTCCTCTCATTGTTGCCCTGGACCAGCGCAGTAACAAGCTCTCCCTCAACGATGTAGAGGAGAGCTTGCTGTTTGAGGAGGAGCGGCGCAAGGGAGAGGAGGGTGGAAGCGGACTGGACGTGGCTCTCATCACCAACTTCGGTCATGGGGGCAGTGCTACATCAACTAGGAGCAGCGGCGGAGGAGGTAAGAAGAAGGGAAACTTCCACTAATGCAAGAAGCTGGGCCATTGGGCGCGCGAATGCCAGAAAAAAGAAGGCGGACCTTACCATTGGAATGGGAACGGGAAAGCAGTCTGACGCTTCCGCGAATGCAGCAGATTGGGAGAGTGGATTCGTGACAACTATCCGGGTCCTGCACATCTCTGGCAACACTGCCTTGTTCTGGATCATCGACTCGGGAGCCACGCGGCACATGACGTGTCATCGGGAGTGGTTCGTTGTCTACACCGCCATCGAGCCTCCTCGGGTGTACATGGGGGACAACCATGTACAAATAGCGGTTGGGGAGGGTGAGATTGTGTTTTGTGCTTGTGTTCAGGGCAAGCACATGGAACGTCGTGTGAAGGGGGTGCTCTATGTTCCGGGGCTGGCAGCTAACCTCCTCTCTATCTCATCTCTCATCTCCGAAGGCATGCAGGTTCGCTGAGACTGGTGAGTGCACCATCTCTGCCAGTGCAGGCCGTGTTCTTGCAAAAACGGACTACCGTCTCTATGTGGTGTCGGAGAAGGAAGCCGACTCAGCGTTGGCGGCGAGAGAGGGAAAACACGACATCGGCCTGTGGTACCGCCGGCTGGGTCACCTCGGCTTTGGTGCCATCATCTCCATGCAGCAGATGGTCTGTGGCCTGGAGCTCAAGGGGGTGAAACAGCCTGGTGCATTGGCTTGTGAGAGCTGTATTGAAGGGAAGCAAGCCCACGTTTCTTTCACGGGGGAAGGGAAGGGGGCAGCTGAGCTTCTCTCACTCGTTCACTATGATTTGTACAGTCCCATGCCATCACAGTCCTTGTTCGGCAAGTTGTACTCTGTCACGTTTATTGATGACAAGTGGAGGAAGACGTGGGTGTTGTTCCTGGTTGGAAAGGATGAGTGTTTTGATGCTTTCAAGGTGTGGATTGCTGCTGCACAGAATGAGAGTGGCAGGCAGTTGAAGGTGCTTCGCACCGATGGTGGAGGAGAGTACCTCTCCAACTACTTCCGCACCTTCCTCAAGCGTCGCGGGATCAAGCATGAGGTCACCCCACCTAGAACACCACAGCTGAACGGCGTGGCTGATCGCGCAAACCGCACGCTCATGGAGCGTGTTCACAGCATGCTCCAAGACGCGGGGCTCCCGCCAACCTTTAGGGAGGTAGAGGTCAATACTGCCGTGTACCTGAAAAACCAGAGCCCTACGCGCGCCGTGCCGCTGATGACACCGGAGGAGGCATGGACGGGACGCAAGCCAACAGTGACGCAACTGAAATTGTTCGGGTGTGGCGCATTCGTGCACGTGCCTGCCGGGAGCCGTAACAAGCTGGACGCAAAGTCGGTGAAGGCTTCCTTCCTCGGCTACGGCACCATGGGATACCGCCTCTTCAACCTCACCGCACGCACGTTCATCCGCAGCCGTGACGTGGTCTTCCAAGAGGAAGTTAAGGGCTGGACTTGGAGCCCTATGTCGGCAGTTCCGCTTGCTCCCGCACTTGTACCAGAAGTGGGAAAAGTATCTGTAGCAGAAGAGGGCGTTGCGAAAGATGGCGGTGACAGCGGCAACAACAAGGAGGTGGAGGGACCTGAGAAAAAGGAGCCGTCAGCGGAATCTGATGAGGAGGAGCAGCAAAGCAACGCACAGCAGCTGCCACGACGGTCCGCATGGCTCAACAAAGGTGAAAAGGACAGTGGGGAGCTGCTGAGGCGATTTGAGCGCCTCGCAAACAAACAGAGGCCGCTAGAGGAGCTGGTGAACCTGTGCACCATTCCACCACCAACGGAGTCGTCTGACTTTGAGCTTCTCTTCCTCACAGTCATCGATGACCCAGCCACATTTGCTGAAGCCATGCGCAGCACCGACATAGCAGATTGGCGTGCCGTAGCAGATGAGGAGTATGGTGCGCTCATGAAGAACGACACCTGGACTCTTGAGGAGGCTCCACGCGGCAGCCGGGTGATTGGGTGCCTGTGGATCTTTAGACGCAAGCGTGGTGCGGATGGTAAGGTGCTCAGGTACAAAGCAGGGTAGGTTACAAAGGGGTATGTGCAAACTGAGGGTGTGGATGACAATGAGAAATTTGAACCTGTTGCAAAGTTCCCATCCATCCGAGCGATCCTCGCTCTTGCTGCTGCTATGGACTGGGAGGTACACCAAATGGATGTGACGTGTGCATTTCTGAATGGTGACCTTGAGGAGGATGTGTACATGGAGCAGCCGTAGGGGTATGTCGTAGAAGGGAAGGAAGGTTTGGTGTGCAAGCTTGTGAAGGCCGTCTACTACCTGAAGCAAGTCCCGCGAGCATGGTACCACAAGATGGATGAGCAGCAGGCTGGCCTTGGCTTTGTGTGCAGTGAAGCTGACCATGTAGTCTATGGGCGCTCTCAAGAGGTAAGCCAGATCATCATCCTGCTCTACGTTGATGATCTGCTCATTGCATCTGACTCCAAGTCTCTTTTGGACGATGTGAAGTAGTCCCTTGCTGCCAGGTTCGACATGAAGGACATGAGAGAGCTCAGTTACTACCTTGGCCTTCAGGTCAAGCGCGACCGGCAGCAATAGACTTTGGAGTTGTCACAGAACACGTACGTGAGTGACATCGACAAGCGCTTCAACATGGCAGGAGCGCGCAAAGCAACAACAGCACTGGAAGTGGGAGCGAAGCTGAGCATGACGCAAACTCCCCGCGGAATGCAAGAGAGCAGCCGCATGGAAGCAATGCTCTACCAAGTAGCAGTTGGAAGCCTCATGTATGTAGCAGTCGACACGCACCTCGACATCTGCCAAGCAGTGGGAGTGTTAAGCAAGTTTTGCGCGAATCCGGGCGTGCCGCATTAGGAGGCGGTCAAGCGCGTGTTGCACTACGTCGACAGCAGCAGCAGCCTTTGCCTCACCTTCAACGGCAACAATAGCCCCATCCTCATCGGCTACTGTGACGCAGATTGGGGAGGTGACATGGACACAAGGAGGTTGACCAGTGGGTTCGTGTTTGTGCTCGGGGGAGGTGCAATCAGCTGGAGGAGCAAGAAGCAATAGTGTGTTGTCCTCTCCTCCACCGAAGCAGAGTACATCGCCCTGAGTGAAGCAGGAAAGGAAGCCCTGTGGCTGCGTGAGTTGCTGGCAAGCCTTGGACAGCAGGAGACCACAACGACCACCATCTACTGTGACAACATGAGCGCCATTACTCTGACCAAGAACGCCGAATTTCACGCCCGCACCAAGCACATCGACCTGCAGTACCACTTCATCCGCGAGCTCGTGGCGAAGCAAGTGGTGCAAATCAAGTTCTGCCCTTCAAGCATGATGCTGGGAGACTTCCTGACCAAGCCGCTGGCAGCGCACCGCTTTAAGCAGCTGAGGGGACAGTGCGGACTTGTGTGATCTTTATTCTCGCAAAGTGGGAGAATGATGGATATGAGAGTGGCAGAAAGTGACAAAATAGGTTGCTCGATAAAAATCATCTGGCATAATAGTTGCATAGAGGATGTTTCACAGGTTCTAATGCACTTTACGGAACTCGATACGGAGTCCGTTTGAGTGAGATATGGATTTCCAAAGTGTGGAGATCATGGGTTGGGTTCAAATGACGACCTGAGCACTTTGAGCTCAAAAGGCGGTAGGATTATTGGCCAGGACGGCCGAGAGCGGCCTTCAAGGAGAAAAGGCGGCTGGAGGACCTCCAAGAGACTTCAAGGAAGGTGCAAACCACGATTGTTGGTCGTCCAAGTGGTGTGAGACATAATTCTCTTGTGTGACAAGGTGACTGCCGCTCATCCCGCTAGGCTAGGAGAGTGTGCTAGAGGGTAGACTTTGACAGAGTGTATCTCTATGCTCCCTAGGCCAAATGAGGCATATAAGGGCTTGTTAGAAAGCTGTGACAATGTACTTTCTCACTTAAGATGGATTCAGACATTTGCATTCTATGAAAACCTACATTCGCTTCCGTAATTTCTATCTGTGCAACCTGCTACTCCCTCTCACAAACTGCTGGTCCTGCCTAGGCTGCTCTTAGTGAGCCTGATCACCTCCCTGAGGGCTGCCCAGTTTTCTTCACCGCCACCTCTTTGCGGCTCGTGATATAGAGTTGTTGTGCCCTCTTTGGGAGGATGCCATGGAACACTTGCCTGCTTCCATTGTTGGGTGCCTGCCCCCACTTGAGGTCCTTGGCCAATGTATTGGGCAGGGATTGTACCAGCAATTCATTCCTTCCTTCTTCCATTTCTAGCATCTTCAGTGGCTAGAGGAGGTGGGGATGGTTGACGCTGCACTCTTCCTTGAGGTGTGCGAGGCCATGGTGCGGAGGTGCTGGGCAGTTGGGTCTTGCGGAGTGGCTCTCTGGCTTCAGGCCAGCCCCGCGGGTCCTGGCGATTGCCTCTAACTGGCCCTGGCAGACTTTTGCCTCAGTGCCCAGCTTTGGCCGGGTTTGCCACTGGGATACCTTTCCATCCATGGCGGTCATGGGCTCCTACTGGAGGACGTCACGCGTCGTGCGGGGTCTGGGCTGATTATTCGAGTGCACCATGCCATTGGAGACAAGTTTGTGGAGATTTGCCGGGAGCATTCCCTCCAGGCAACAGTGGAGCGGGAGGGCTTATCGTTGGGGGGGGGGACCGACGGGATGTCCTTGTGTTTGTTTCGGCCCAGGGCACGGTGTGGGTGGTGGACATCACCATGGTGGACACCCAATCGGACAAGGTGAAGGAGGAGGGGCGGGTTCTCCTGGCTGCGGAGGCTGCGAAGGAGAAGCACTAGAGGGCCACCCTTGCCCAGCAATGGGGGTACCGGCTGCGCACGGTTGCGTGGGAGTCATTTGGCGATCTTGGCCCGGATTGATAGCGCTTTGTCTGTCTGTTGGCGGCGCTGTGCCTGGAGAGGGGTTGGGGTAGGCGCAGTGAGGCTGACCAGCTATGGTGGTTGGCGCGAGCGGTGTCCTTGTTCGCGCAGCGGCTCTCCGTTGCTGGGATTTGGCAGCGGTGCCATGTGCTCCGTGGCTTTGGCTTGTGGCGTGGTGGTCTGGACCCGACGTTGGGTAGTGTCACGCCTGTTGAGCTGCCACACCCGTGTCCCCTTGTCCCTATTGTGCTGTCAGACCTTTGCTACAATGTGCCGGTGGACGGCGAGGAGAGTCTCCTCAATCTTTGACGCTTTTTTGCTTGATTTTCCTGTCCACCCTCCTCCTCCGTGGGTGGCGGCATTGCATGCTTTCATATCCGGATGTTGTGCCGTTCAGGGGCGTCGTTTGCATGTTGCTTTTCATCATTCAGGTTTTTAACCAAAGAAAAAAAAGAATAAAAGAAAAAAGGAAGGGGTATAAAGAAGAAGGGGAGGAGGAAGAGGAGGGCAGATAATGGTGCAGAGAAGGGGGTAGGAAGAGGAGGAAAAGGAGGAGAAGGGGACAAGGAGCAGGAGACGAAGAAAGCACATAAGACGAGAATAAAGAGGGACACTTATGAATATTTTGTTTGAAATGTGTTCGCAGAGACCCCCACATGGTTACTGCATTGATCTTTATCCTTGGAGGAAGGTGAGAAGGGCATTCAGGTCTTGATCATTGACAGACATTCTTTCGACAGCCCTTACATGTGATGACAGGGTACAGGTTTGGGGTCGACTGGATGTCGCAAATGCCATTTCCCTTTTGAATGCCGATGTTCATGTACCCGCTCCGGCCCCAAGATGGTCCTGCTGAGTTACGGATGATCCAGTACGGAGGACTTGAAGTGAGGTTGTAGCCCACAATGACAACTGAGTGGTCCACCACGCCTTGTGCACATGTCTCGTCTGCATAGATGTAGTCCGTGCCCTGCAGAATCAATTGCAGACAGCATACATATTCTTCATTTTACATGAGTTAAGTTCAAGGCCAATGACCACAGCTCTCTGGCTGCTTGCTGGTCATAAATAGTTTTGCATAGTGTGCAAATGACCGAAACTGTGATCACCAGCTTGATCCATTGGGCAGGAATGATTAAAGCTCCTGCAGGCTGGAAGCAAAGTTATCATTATGAAAGTTGTATCGTTACTGGTATTCAGGAACGTGCTACAGAAGGGGGGGGGGAGAGAGAGAGAGATAGAGAGAGAGAGAGAGAGAGAGAGAGAGAGAGGG